>PPOD03000299.1:0-30168 GCA_003708425.3 Jamesozyma rosinii
TGTTAAGAATATTTTCTACCAGACGCGACGCGATGAGGTAGAAAAGTATTCCAAATGTACATGCATATATAAACAAGAATGAAACATTATTCTAACAAATGTGATACAATGCAAACAAAAACAATTAAGGACACAAACAAATAGTGTCCATAATTGGAAATGAGACCTAAAAGTCTAAGAGACAGGTGCGCAAGGAAATGATAATGAAGCTTGAATTACAAGAATCCAAAATGTATAAAAGGAGGTGATTTGTCCAGATTACAAATTACAAATTACTTACTTTTTATATCTTTCTATAAATCTTTTATATACTCTTATATACAAAAGAAACCAGAGAATCATTTAAATAATTATAAATTATACATTATGATTGAATCTATTCACAATACTGAATCTATCCAAGTTCCAAAGGATACTCATCCATCGGAACAACGTATATAATAACGTATGGCCACCTCTGATTGTTTAGTAATCTTTAATAACTCTTTGAGCACAAAGATAGACGAACAATAGTTGATATAATATAACATATTCATATTGACTACCTTACGTTTAATATTAAAGACCAGTATAGAGACTACCCTCAAGTAGACTCCCATACTATTAGAAACTCCCTAACGCCCCTTTCCAAATATTAAGTGCCTTACCTAAAGATGGCCCACATCTTACAACATTTTGTAAAATAGTATCCGATATAGTGTAACGGCTATCACATTACGCTTTCACCGTAGAGACCGGGGTTCGACTCCCCGTATCGGAGTTTGTTTTTGATATTTTTTTAATATATATTTACAACTTGAATAGTTTAAAGAATAACACCACTACCACAAAGCCACAATATTTCCTCTGACATATCAATATATAATAGTCACATCTCGATTTCAACCATTTCTGCTGCAATTGCCATTACTGTATCATTTAGAAGTTAGATGTATTCACATCTCATCAGCCCGTTAATCTAGTTACACGAAAATAGAACAGATACAAAAAATGTCAACAGAACAAGACATCTCTGGGAATTAACACCTGCTGGAACTGTACACAAGAGAGGATATAAGGGCTTGCAAGCTTTCTGAAGAAGGGATTATTAAGCTACACTGATGCAATGACACTGGACCAAACTCCCATAGATGATATTAAACTAGATGAAACAACTTATTATTCTCTACTGGGCGTGTCTTCCGATGCCTCAGATGTAGAGATTAGGAAATCATACATGAAACTAGCCAGGCAGTTGCATCCTGATAAATCGAAATCATCAGCTACTGGGGAAATTTTCAAGTTGGTAGTCCATGCATATTCTGTATTGGTGGACGATGAGAAGAAAGCAGAGTACGACGATGAATTAAATATGAAAGGATTGAACGACTATACTGCTTCTGATAGCGGTGCTAAAGCACAAGAGAAGAAGAAACACACCAATGAAAATAATCAAGGGCAAAGAAGGAGTAAACCATATGACCAACAACCATATGGGTTTGGGTTTAGTAATTTTACTGATGAAACTAGCGAAGACTCAGACACAAAGAAACCGGAAGTACCTATCTTCCAATCATTCAATGTTAAATCATACCAGAGGGAACATGATATGAAGCATAAAAGAGAACAAGAGTATAAAAAAGAGTATTCACAAGGTTTTAGGAATATGAACGATACATTTGCTTACAAAAATGATGTTGCCGGGACTCCATCTGACGACATACCTAGACCTTCATCATCATACGCAACGAGGACGGATTCGAATAGCAACATTAACTTAAATGAAACTAGCTTTCAACATGGTCAAGATGATACCGATAATTATAAAAATACCGAGCAGAGGCAAAGACACCCCACGGGAAAGAATGGAATAGACCCAGAGGATCACACAGAAGAGAATATAAGAACGAAAATCCACAAGACTAACCCATCCAATAGTGAGAGTGCAAGTGCCAATACTAATTCGGAACGATATTGGACCCACACACACAGACGTTATGCCAGAAATAAGTTTGAGTCGAAAGAACAATACCGTCGTTCGTTATCACCTTTGAAGAATTTTCCAGCAAGCTTAAATCATGATATTGATGACAGTTTCAACGGGGTTAACGAGATCATTGATCAATTGAACCGTATAAATCCCACGAATGGCAAATCAGAAGACACCATCATAGATAATCTATCAATAAATGAACAGGAAAACGATGATTCAAATACATTCAAGAGACGCAAAGTCAGACAACACCAAAACAGCCAGGGAAAGACAGAGCCATTTGACATGCAGAATATCAATGATACACTAGACTCCATTCCGTTGCCAAAGAAGGTTAAACTCTCGTCTACAACGATTAATATAGATGGGGGCTTGAATATGAATGATAACATACACGAACCTGTAAACTACACGCTTCCTCGGGTATATAAGAATAGTGCCATTCCAACAGCCGAAGGTGCGGGAATAGACCACTCGGTCTTGGAGCTGAACGTTGTGTCCAAGATCCCACAGTTTGATCCTTCTCAACCCATCAATAAGTATGAGTTGGAGATGCGGAAGGGAGAGATATTACAGTTTATAAAAGAGTGCAACAAAATCAAATCGACGTTATTAGATGTTTCCAAGAAAAGAGTGCAATACGACGAGGACCACATCGAAAAACTGATCAAGATAGAAAATTTCAGGCATTTTGACGCGGGTAGCCAGTTCGATTTGAGAGTTGCAGCCAAACTGAACGAAGTGCAAAGAGTCCAGAGTGAGGTTATCGATGGATTCATCAGCATGTGCAATCAAGTATACGGACGCCAGTCTCCGGAGCCGTAGAATGCGCGACATAGCTTATACCGATGCATGATATTAGGCCACCATCCTAGCGCAGAGAAAATAAACTGGAGTTTGCAGTCTCTGGCTAAACTTTAATGCTTTTTGCGTGCACATCGCTTCCACCACGCGCTGCCACTGGAAGCTCGCAGTGCAGACGTCTTCGCCAACTCAGATTCGCTGCGAACGAACTTGGACAGGAACAAGAATGAAAAATTGTTTATTGCTCACAAAATTTTCAGTGGAATCTTACGAGATGGTGCAGTTCCGATTTCGATACCCGCTGCAAGTAGGAACCAATGAGATCCGGAAGAACCAGAGAATTCCGAGAGCATACCCGCAGAACCCAGTATTATGCATGCGATGCAGTTGCCTCTTTGTTCTCCCGATTTTATATTTTTTTTGTTCTACCTCCAATTTTTAAATTTAAAACTGACTTGCTACTAAAGTATCAGAAACCATTTTATACCATGAGAACAAACTCTTTGCTTTCTCTTGCATCCTTCTTCTCATAGTTGCTGGCCATTCTGAATATATTCTTTGTACTCATATACAGGTAACCGAGTTGCAACGATACATCTGCAAAACATCTGCTACTCCAACACTCTACTTCTTATACGAGCAGAACCAACCAGGAGAATCCTATCTGCAACACCACACCACGCAAGAAAGCCTTGGGACACTATTAACTTCCTGAAATTATTAGAAGAGCAGCATTCCGATAACGAAAAAATCGCAAGGACATCGGAAAAACTATTAAGCACAGCAAAAAACTGAAAAATTTAGGACAAAAAAAGGGAACCTGGAATAAAGGATAGTACACTTACCAGAGCAAATATTCGTCGTATTAAGCCAAGAGGGATATATTATACAAATAACAAGCAAACCCACACCAAGAATAATTAATCAATTATGTACGTAGACCCGAAAAACCACAACAAGGAGACTAGGCTCAGTGCTGTCCAAAAGATACCAATGGCTACAGAACACCATCATACAGAGAAGCACAACGAGAGCCAAACTGCTGGCAGCATAGCCAGTTCCGATTCGAACCCAAATACAGACCAGCATTTCATATCGATGGACGAGATAGGACAAGCAATAAAGGAGTCACAAGAGGCACATGCCAGAAATGATGAGGAGATTGAAAGAGAAAGAGAAGCACACAGAAAAGCAGATGCTGAGCTAGAGAAAGAAGCACTGGCTGAAGGTAGGCAAACGCGTGGGAAATACACATTGAAGGATTTTCAGATCCTGAGAACGTTGGGGACGGGGTCGTTTGGCCGTGTTCACCTTATTCGCTCAAACCACAACGGAAGATACTACGCATTGAAAGTACTGAAAAAGAATACCATTATTAAATTAAAACAAGTTGAGCATACGAATGACGAAAGGTTGATGCTGTCAATTGTTTCGCATCCATTTTTGATTAGGCTTTGGGGCACTTTCCAAGATTCACAACAGATTTTCATGGTGATGGATTATATCGAAGGTGGTGAGTTGTTTTCGCTGTTGAGAAAATCCCAGAGGTTTCCAAACCCTGTAGCAAAGTTCTATGCTGCAGAGGTTTGCTTAGCATTGGAATATTTGCATAGTAAGGATATAATTTACAGAGATCTAAAGCCAGAAAACATTCTACTAGATAAGAATGGCCATGTCAAGATAGCAGATTTTGGCTTCGCTAAATATGTCCCAGACGTCACATACACGCTGTGTGGTACCCCAGACTACATAGCACCCGAAGTTGTCAGCACGAAACCGTACAACAAGTCAGTCGATTGGTGGAGTTTTGGTATACTTATTTTTGAAATGCTAGCAGGCTACACGCCCTTCTACGATTCAAATGCTATGAAGACCTATGAAAATATTCTCAATGCAAAAGTGAAATACCCAGAGTTTTTCCATCAGGACGTACAAGACCTTTTGTCTCAGCTGATAACAAGAGATCTAAGTAAAAGATTGGGTAATCTACAAAACGGTTCCGAAGACGTCAAGAACCACCCGTGGTTCAGCGAGGTTGTTTGGGACAAGTTACTGTCCAGAAATATCGAAACACCTTACGAACCACCAATTCAACAGGGCCAGGGTGACACATCACAATTCGACAGATATCCGGAAGAAGAAATCACGTACGGGGTACAAGGGGAGGATCCATATGGTACATTATTTAAAGAGTTTTAGAAATACGGAAAAACAACAACTATATAAATACACATATACTACTAATGCAAGCACGTACCATTGTTCTAACGAGGGCAAGAACTAATACATCGTTATATCCACAAATTACATCCGTATATAGCCACTGCCCCACAACGTTTCCAATGCCCTTCTCATTTCCAATTGAGTTCCCAATCGAGTTTTTCTCACCGGTTGGAAATCTGCTGAAGATGGATTTGACACCGGCCGAAATACGTAAAAAAAAGCCTCTGATAAAAAAATATTCAAGATCAGACAAAAATACAATAACACTGTATTCTCTCACAAATATAATCTCGAGTTTCGGACTCGCTCACAGTTGTTTAGCCTTGTAGACCAGATACCATACGATACTGTCGCCTATCAGTTTGGAATATTTCATTTCATCAGGTTCACTAGCATAATCCATTCTAGAACTACCTACTATTTATTGCACATTTCCGTGAACCTATATTCCGATATAGTTCTACGACCCCACCATTTGGGATATACCACTACAACGTCTTTAGGAAGACAATCCATCAATAGAAAGAACACAAAGATATGACAAGTCCTGATCGTAGGGGCTCGCGTGAGCCTTCCTTGAATAGAGCACGCTCATTATCAACATCCATAAAGACATTCTTCAGATCTTCTTCAGTAACTAAACCACCCAATGCAAACCCTACTCCGGACCATCCATCTCGTACTGTTTCACCAGTGAAGATAGAGCCAGATCAGCAACTTAAAACAGGTAGTGCTGACCCTACAAAGAAATTAAGCAAATTGACTATTGACAAGGCAAACGAGTTGAACCACACAAGAACTGGTAAACCGGCTAGCCAGAATACTGATACAGCATCTTCCCAACCTCCCAAATTGTCAATAAACACTAATAGCGCAAGCAGCAGAATTTCCCGGTCGAGCTCGTTAAGTTCCTCGCGCCACAGAAATAACCAGATGTCAAACTCAGACATCATGACTTTTGCACGTGCAAATGCTACTTCACTTAACTCCCAAGAATCACTAGTATCCGAAGAAAATAGACAGAGTATATCCAGCAGGAGAAACAGCAACAACGAAGCAGATGTTCCAGCCTTAGCGAAATCGTCTAGCATAAAGCATGACTCTAAACATTCCCAAAGCAGAGACGACCACAATCCCAGTATACCTAGAGGAAGATCAAGGTCTAGATCTGCATCAACATCTGTTGTAGTAGCACAGAAGCTTGCTAACTCATCTGCGAATTATGACCCTAATTCAAACTTCTCCATCGATACTGTATTAGAAACCGAATCTATTACTCCATCAAATTCAAGCACTGCAAATTCAACAATCGCGCCACTAAAAAATAGCGAAGAGGGCAATGACTATACGAGACAGCAGCAACAGCAAAGAAAACCACTTCATAATATTCCAGCATCATATAACTCAGCTCCGGCGACCCCACTAATATCATCTGCCGGCGGATATAACGGTTTAACAAAGTCAAGCACCACGTCAAATTCAACTAGAACCTACTCTTTAAAGAAAGTAGAATCCTTGTCATCTGCCACCGGCCTGAATTCATCTGCAACCAAGAGCCAAACTAGAATTAGAGCTGACACCATATCCGCATCGGGTCTACCACGCCATAACTCTACCCGGGAGCCTACTGAAGAGCCAAAGTGTATTCTTCAAGTGGACAACTTTAAAGTGTTCAATAATGGGACACACGAACACAACCTAAAAATGATCTCAATGATATGTAATGACTCAAATGAATTGGGTGCTTCGGGTGGCAAATCATTAGGAAGTGTCTTTTCACTATCTGGGTTCTTCAAAAACAAGGTACATGCCAATGAGATGGCTGAACAAGAGGCTAACAGGAAGAAGAATGGCGAGATCTTCCAGAATGCTGTATCTTTATTGCCTTCGAAGCAAACTTGGGATAATCGAGATGCATCCACGGCGAGTAATGATTCCAGTAGTAGTGATGAGGATTCAGGACAGAAAGTGGGAATTAATGATGATGAAGATAAGGAAGTACAGCGGTTAAAGGAAAAGAAGAAAGCAAAGAAAAAGAAAGGAATTCCCCAAGTGGTCAACCCTAGAGCAGCCGTGTGCTCAGACGAACTAGATCTGATCAATATGCTATCTGAAAAGATATTGCGTGGCTTACAGGGTAAGGAAATTAAAAAGAGTGACATAGAAAGCAGCCCGAAGTTTTCAGATCTATATGGTAAGGACATTGGTACCATTGGACATGGTGCATATGGTATTGTTAGTCTTTCAACAAGACCGTTGAGAAGCACGGATGCTTCACCATTACCAACATTTTCCAAGGGCGGTAAGTTATATTTTGGTGTCAAAGAACTGAAACCGAGAAAGATCGACCAGATCGAGAAATTCAGCACGAAGATTACCTCTGAGTTCATAATCGGCCACTCATTAAGTCGAACACACAGATTGAATGACGCATTATCACCAAACATCCTAAGAACGTTAGATATCATGGAATACAATAATATGTTTATCGAAGTTATGGAGTTTTGTCCATCAGGCGATCTGTATAGTCTTCTGACTCGTAAGAGCAAAAACGGAACCTCGCTGCATCCATTAGAGGCTGATTGCTTCATGAAGCAATTGTTGCACGGTGTAAAGTATATGCATGATCGCGGTGTTGCACACTGTGATTTAAAACCAGAAAATATATTATTCTATCCAAATGGGTTACTAAAGATCTGTGATTTTGGTACTAGTTGTGTTTTCCAAACAGGCTGGGAGAGGCATGCGCATTTCCAAAGAGGTGCGATGGGTTCTGAGCCGTATGTTGCACCTGAGGAATTCATACCAGGCAACGAGTATGATCCAAGACTGGTGGATTGCTGGAGTATCGGGGTTGTCTATTGTACTATGGTTCTGGGCCATTATCTCTGGAAGATAGCAGTTAGGGATAAAGATTCTCTGTACGACTCATTTGTTGAGGAAATCACAGACGACAAAGAGTTTTATCTTTTCGAGGAACTAAGGCATGTCAACCAGGAAATCAACAGACTAAGAAAGATTGCACTCTACAAGATATTCCAGATCGACCCTACCAAGAGGATTACCATAGATCAATTACTGGCAAGTTCGTGGATGAAACGTACGCGGTGCTGTATCAACTATAAAAAGAATGTAGCATGATGGTACATTGTAATATACATATACATACTTGTAGTAATTCAAAATAATGCAATTTTTTCTATTTTGATATTTCATCATTCTCTTAAGAAATAAATAGATAAATAAATAATTGGAAATATGTATATAAATATAATAATATTATTAATGTTGTTAAGAGGGAGGGTCGTACGCTGAGTGTTATGATCATTCGTATGACTCCAATTCCTCTCTACCGGCCTTAGTGTACAAGTATGCGTTATAGTTTTGTGCGTTGGTCCACCAGTAATAATAGATACCAGAAGGTATCAAGACAAACAAAAATTGACTTCTAAATCTTCTGAAACTGTTGAAAATTGCATTCTGGAACGAATTCACCAATGGCTTTTGGGCGTATGGAGAGACAGAGTATGATGTTACACCCTTTTGTTTTGGGGAGCCTAAATGGCCCCACCATCCCATGTATGCTTTTGCGCTTGGTCCACCCATTGTTGATAATTGTATGTGTATGTATGTGCTGCAATCTAGTTGATTCAACCTGTGTTTCTAAACTCTTGTGTTTACAAATACCAAGCCTGGTACGTTTTATCTCTGTTTGCCGTTTCATTCCTTATATATAAAATCAGCGTTGTTATCCTTGCGCTTTCTGTTAAGTCCGAAAAAGCGAGGGTTGTGCACCACATATCCCTGTGCAAATTCTCGGTGCTGATTGGCCGAACACACTGGGAAGTGAGAAACAGGTCTGTATAGTCGCAGTAGAGACACATACCGTGGCTTAAGCTGGATACATAGTGTCCCCAACAATATTAGAGCATGATTACGCTACTGGTAAATGGTATATCGCTTTGGGTTGGGGACTAGCACTTTATACTATGCGGTGCACACTCCAAATACCATCCGGGTAACAATATTTCCACTGGAAAACACGAAAATCCGAAAAGTCGCTCGAAAGATTTTGAAAAAACAACAACCGAGTAAGCCGGAAAAGGCCCAGAGATTAAGTAAGATTTCAAGAGAGCGCAGGTAGTGGGGATATTGGAAGATGTGTCTGTGAACAACATTTTAGGTTGTGTGCCCGTTCCTGTCTTTTCTACGTATTGAAGAGACTGTTAAGAGAGACAATCGCATACTTTTTACAAGGAAAAAAGTAAAGGAGGAGGAAATAGATGGAGTCATCGACGCAGAATTCAAAATCAGGAACTCCAGTTGCGCAACCTCTGCCCGTGAGGCTGTTTCTGGATGAGCCAGATAAAACCGAGGAGGCACTATCGACATTCACCTGCATTGATTCGTGCGAGTACGTAGTGGAGAAGCTGGGTGACTCGTCGAACGAGTTCTTGGAGTGTGATTGTGTTGATGAAACAATAGTTGGAAGTAGTGGTGAAACGGTAAACGTGTCATGTGATGAAAATTCCGATTGTATCAATAGATTAACATTCATCGAGTGTGTAAACGAGCTTTGCGACTCGACATGTGGCAAAGACTGTCAGAACCAAAGATTTCAAAAGAGACAGTACGCTGACATAAACGTGTTCCAAACAGAGCACAAAGGGTATGGTGTTAGAGCCCAAAAGAATATCGAGGCTAACGATTTCATATACGAATATATCGGCGAGGTCCTTGACGAGACGGAATTCAGAGATAGACTGATCAAGTATGACGAAAAGAAATTCAAGCATTTCTACTTTATGATGCTGGAAAATGGCCAATTTATAGATGCCACTATGAAAGGTGCCCTTGCAAGGTTCTGTAACCATTCGTGCAACCCAAATGCATATGTCAATAAATGGGTTGTCAACGGTAAATTGAAGATGGGTATTTTTGCAAAGAGGGAAATAGTGAAAGGTGAAGAAATCACATTCGATTACAATGTGGACAGATACGGAGCCACTGCACAAAAATGTTACTGTGGCGAGCCCAATTGTATTGGATTTCTTGGTGGTAAGACCCAAACAGATGCTGCATCATTATTACCTCAAAGTTACGCTATAGCCCTAGGGGTGCGTTCGAGCATGGAAAAGAAATGGATCAGAGATAAAAAGGCCAACGGGGAAACAATCATCAAAAACGAGGATAATGACAACATCAATATGGAATTCGTGGAATCTCTGGAGATTAAACCGTGTAAGACCATTAATGATGTCACTAAAGTTATGAGTGTTTTATTGCAGTGTGAAAATAAGCTTATTGCCCGGAAACTGTTCGAAAGATTATATGCCATATATGAGAATAATGACACTAGTGATGAGAGTGACGAAAGCGAAATGGATGAGGAAGATCTACAAGAAATTGAGGAGGAACGCAAAAACAATAACAACATCTTGTACCATCAGATCATTAAACTGCATGGGTATAAATGCTTTGCAAATTTGATGAAATTATTCAACGATAACTCAATTATGTTGGAACAGATTTTAAAACTAGCACTGAATCTTCCAAAGACCACGAAAAATGGTATTACAACATCACGTATCGACGTGCAGACAAAGACAATTTCCAACCAATATCCAGAGCTAAGAAACTACTGTACCGATTTGCTTTCCACATGGGACACATATGAAACTTATACCAGAATCACAAAAAAGGATATCAATGACATGTCCTCAACATCAACGATGAACAAACTAATGAACCTCAGAAGGATAAGACTACCACCAGGCTGGGAAATAATCCAGGAAAATGGCCGTCCGATTTATTATAACGCAAAACAGAACAGAAAAACAGTAGATCCACCAATAGGGTCCGGAAGTTCTAATACGTCAAATAATGACAGTAGAAATTCTAGAAATGATCATGCAAATAGCCAGAGCAGATATGCCATTAAAAGAACAAGATACGCAGAAGATGATATCTCTTCAAAGAGAATGAAATCTCTATACAGAGAAGGAATCGATGCAGCAGAGCAGGCTAAGGAAGAAGAAATGAAACAGATGAGGGAAAGATTTATGTTAGAATATGAAAAAAGAAATACACTGGATCAGATAATTGCAGACGCCAATAGGCAAAAACAACATGAGAAGGAAGCATCATTAAAAACAGAAATGGAAAAGCAGGAGAAGAAATTAAAACAACGTTCGTTAACTCATACCAATCACAATGAACACAAGTGGAATATATTCTTTGCAGCTTTTGTGCCAAACCTTGTCAAAAAATACAACTCTGCAGTTCGTTTAAATCGTGAAGATATAAAACACTGTGCCAAAGATATCGTGAAAGTATTAACCTCAAAGGAGCTCAAGAGAGGAACTGACAATTCACCACCAAAAGAATTGGATAAACATAAAAATAACAAAGTAAAAAAATTTGTCGACAACTACATGGCAAAATTTGTTCTCAAAGTGCAACACAAGAGGCATGCGAGTTCGGAAGCGACGTCCGCTTCAGTGCATTAATACAAACCAGTTATGGTAAAAAATAATTTGCATCTTTCTTTTAATTTATTAAAATGGACATATTTCGACATAATGAGTATATAAGTGTAAGATTTGCAACACATACGCGATAGAGGTGTAGCAAAATATTTTGTTTTGTTAATAAATACACCAGCATATTTGTAACCAGAATAGCACCATGTATGTCATTGTGTCGTTTATTGCTGTTTTAGAGTCCGAGCCCCCTTGTATTTGTGGAAAAATGTAAGATATAAAAACACTGCTCTTTTGAAAACCTTTTGTAGTTCCCCTCTAAATGCAAACAGTAAACCTTGCACCAAGACACCCTTTGTTAGTTGTGGTATCAAGCCCTTCCACAAGTATTTAATGCCTTCATTTTTATAAACATATTGTAGCACTTCCTGGAAACTTGAGAATTTCGAGCCAGCTCTTTGCAGTGACATCTTGGAGATTATCAATGGCTGTGTTACAATAGTTGAAATTGCCTTGGAAAGAACTCCTAGAAAGAAGTTCTGTCCTGCCGACAAACTTGCGACAGATTGGCTTGGGAATATTACATCCTTCAGTTTTTGATAAGAAGCATATGTGATAGATGGATTTATGGTTAGACACAACCCAACTTTCAAACCTTTCCAAAACTCTGTTATATTATTGTTACTTTCTTTGTAGACTTGTTTAATAACATTCGAGATCGATGCCTCTTCTGGGTCATCGATGGTTTGCTGTTTAGTGGAAATTACACTAATCGGAGTTGTGAAAAACTGTGACATTGACGCGGAGACTACTCCAATTGCCAACTCTTCAATGGTCGATAGCTGCAACTTTTTGTTTGGTGAAGATTTAGCTGATCTAAGTGATAGATATGATCCTCGAAACCACGAATACCAAAAGAAGTAGCAAAAGGATTGGATGAAATTTCCAAGGATCGATGTAGATAGACCCTTGTATAACGCAGCAAACCCTTTCTCTCTCAGAATTGTAATCATGCAGTCAACTACATTCTTGTAACGTTTTGCGTCTGGCTTCTCTAGTTCATCGCCTTTAACCTGTGTCTGGATTATTGTCTTTGATAAATCTAGGGGGTATATTGTAATGTTTGCCATAGAGGAGGCTATGGCCCCTGTCAAGGCTTCTTCTAGGGTTGGCATGGTCTTATCTGCTGTTGATTTCTATATATGGTTTAATTTAGCTCAGATTAACTGTATGTATGTGTATACTTGTGTCTTCTAATATATGAATCCGATGGTAAAATTGACATGAAAGTCATCGCATACCCCAACATCCGATATTCAGGTCCAAGCTCTACCTTAAATACTTTTGTTTTAACCAATGACCCCACAGATCAGGTAATGATAATGGTTTTATGTCGGCTGCCGGGTTTAGATAATCCGGCCCGAACGCCAGTCATCGATCGACTAGTTTGGACATATTTCGGAGATGGAGAAGGAGATGGAGAAGGAGATGGAGATTACTTGATACAAAAGATTTTAAGTAAGAGGCGGCGAGAAATAATGGAAGTATCTGGTTCTGTACAGATTAGGCTATGTATCGTGTGTATATGCGTATGTATATAATGGGTTTGGTTAGAATTTAACATCGTGAGGATAACACTTGTGCTTTCTACCGTCGGTTCTTGTACTCTGGCCTTTATCTCTCAACATACCTTTCCTCATATCGAATGCATCCTTGTCGTTATTGACCTTTTTCAATGTTTCAGGGTACCCATCTTCAGTTGAGTTGTAGTAGCCGACAACCCGTCGGTAAACGTCATAACCAAGTTTTTCGTACAGTTTTATCGCTAGTTCGTTGTTGCATTTCACGAAGAGGTCAATGAAGTTGACATTGTGCGGTGGAGAATCAGTCATGGCTTCCAGCGAGTTGCATAGCCTCGAGGCCAATGAGATTCTGCGGAACTCGGGACAAACGGTGACCGCAGTGATGTGTGTATGCCAGTCCTGGCCTTTACCCTCAGTCTTGGCCATCATGTAGCCCGATATGTTGTGGGAAGTGTTGGGATCTGAGGTCGATTCGACACTTTCGAAGAATAGCTCCGGCCATAGGATCAGGTATTCGAAATAGAATTCCAGTGGGAAATTCTCTGTAAGTGTGTCCAGATTGACGTTATTGAGCTTAAACAAATCAGTAGCCTCGAACGGTTGTATGGTCGTCATGGTTGCACGATTTCTTTAGCAATTCACAGGGGAGACTATACACTACTTCAGTGTGAGCCATCTTGCACAGGCTATTGCTGTATAACGCCATATATCGACTACAATTCTTGAATAGTTTTTCACGCTTAACATAAAAAATATGCAGTCCTGGAAAGTTGAGATCTAATTTGACTGTTTTCTGCACCCATTCATTTTTGACACCAGTGCATTTTTTGAAATATCTTGGTTTGAAAAGTTTTGAAAATTGCGCGCATTTTTTTGTTTCCACCAGAAAATTCGAAATTATGTGGCAGCGAATTAATGGAAGCGTGTTCCCTGTCTAGCGCATCCATTCTCTAATGGGTATCGTAGCGAGGTTCAGCGTGACTTGCTGACTGGAAAATGAACAAGCGGGACAGTCTCAGCCTGGATTGTCTGTCTGGAAATATCCGTTCTAGTGGGAAGCTCGACTGCCCATGGTCCCTCTTGGAGGGACCGAACCAAGAGAGAGCAGAACTCTGGACACACACACAATGTGGAATTACCAAATGCTATCGTAATTGCTGTAATACCATCTTACCAGGAATCAATGAATGTTGCATTGGTTAAAAGAAAAGGTCTCTTAACTATATACAATATTAGCATGTACTTTGATTAGAAAAGAAAACAACTACAGAATATTAATAATAACTAAAGATGGGTTCCGGTAAGCCAAGAGGTTTGAATTCCGCTAGAAAGTTACGTGTCCACAGAAGAAACAAGTATGTTATATTGCGATTTTGATACTAGTAAAGTAATAGCACAGCAAGGATCATCGGTTCTTGCTATGCATGAGATTAAGTTATACAAAAACACAGTCTTGTCGAGATAATGTTATATCTATGTATTCCCCCCCTGGTCTTCTTTTGCAATATTTATTTCATTGCATGAGTTACAGATCAGTCAGACAGTGTTGTAACTTCCAGTTCCATGAAGTCTATTACGTTTTACTTTTCCTGTTTGTCGTTCGTTTGATTACTAACAAGATATTAAATCTTTTGATTTATTAATTATTAAACAGCCGTTGGGCCGAACAAAACTATAAGAAGAGATTATTGGGAACTGCTTTCAAGTCCTCTCCATTCGGTGGTTCTTCTCACGCCAAGGGTATCGTCTTAGAAAAGATTGGTATTGAATCCAAACAACCAAACTCTGCTATCAGAAAGTGTGTCAGAGTTCAATTAATCAAGAACGGTAAGAAGGTTACTGCTTTCGTTCCAAACGATGGTTGTCTAAACTTCGTCGATGAAAATGACGAAGTCTTACTAGCCGGTTTCGGTAGAAAGGGTAAGGCTAAGGGTGATATCCCAGGTGTCAGATTCAAGGTCGTCAAGGTCTCTGGTGTCTCCTTGTTAGCTTTATGGAAGGAAAAGAAGGAAAAGCCAAGATCATAAGCAGCTTTTCATACGTTACTTCTATATATAAAAGATTTTACCTATGTATGTTATCATTTTCTCTAAGAAATGTATAATTCTTCAAAGTTATTATTATTAATTTTAGCGTTCATCATTTCAACAAGTGGCTTGTCTGCGTGGTGGAACACACCATTTAGTGCATGTGTTTATGTAACAGTTAAAACCATCAAACATATAGATACATACATTATATTGTGAAAATGAGATTACTCGGTGGTAAAGATAATAAGAAAAGAGAGAATAAAAATGGAGGCTCTACTTCAAAATCTATTTCTTCTTATTTTTGTTTAGACTCTGTGTTAACTTCTTAAAGATAGCACTGTTGTTCAAACTTGACCCAACACCGGCTGTGGTTGAACCTGGATTATTTAGAGCGTGTATATTGCTAACTGGAGCATATTTGTAGTCTGTAGTAGTTTGTGCTGGAGCAGCGGCTCTACCCCTTCTTGCAGCAGCCTGTTCATATAATGATTGTGCTTGTGACTCTTGACTACTGGAGTTGACCCCAGATGAAGCGGACTCACTGTTCTTCTTCTTTCTTCTACTGGTTATAGCTGAACCTAGCGCAGACTTCTTTCTTAATTTATCATAATCAAACTCCAATTGTGTGATTCTCTTATCTCTATAGTTATCTGACGCACCAATGATTGGTCTTGTCCACTCTGCAATCAGTTTTTCAGCTAATCTGGCCAACGATGATTCAACACGCTTTGATTTTGTATAAAAGATCATTATTCTACCAAGGCCACTTTCCTTCAAATGTTCTGTTTTTATTGGTAAATCGCTGATTGCAGCAAACAACGACTTTTGAATTTCAAATGATGGTAATGATCCATCTGGTAACGGTTCTAGCCAGATTCTAACACTTTGTAGCAAGTTATTATCTAGTATAGTATCTGCCAGATTTGCCTTTGATAGAGTACTCTCGACTTTTGGTAGTAATTTGACTTTCTGAATAGCAACCAATTTGTTATCACCGGTCTCAATTCTCTTATTTAATGTGTCAATATCTAATTGTGCAGCAATGTTCATTTCATCCTTTAACCTTAGGATCTTCTCGTCCAGATACTGTTCCAAGTCATCCTCATCTCTTCTGGTTCTCCTAACCTTTGGCTTCTTTAGAATACGGTCCAGCTTTTCTTCCAGAAGTTGGCGCTTGCTAGCCTGGGATCCAAACGACGATAGATCATTGTTTGACTGGTCAGTGATTGTATTTTGCCTAATCTGGCGGTCCTGTTCCTCCTCGCTGTCAGAATTGTTGCTTCTGTGAGCATCTCTGTCGTCATCGTCATCATCAGAGTATATGTGTTTACGTTGTCTTTCAATAGATGGCTGTATGCTTGGGCTTGCTTCGTCTGGTACTTCATTGGAATTCTTGTCGTTGTCATTGACTCCAGTAGTCTCAGTTTCCTTAGTTTCGGTGGTTTCAGCGGTTTCAGCAGTGACAGTAGTTTCGGTGGTTTCTGTAGTTTCTGTCTCCTTGGTTTCAGAAGCTACGGCTTCATTGACATTGGCCACTGGCTCGACTGGTGAATTTTCCTCAACAGGATGGTTTTCTTGGGTGGAATCCATCGTGATGCTGTGCAAAAATGTATGCTTAACGTATAAAGGCTTGTCCTGTTCGATCCCTTTCTGCTTAGAAACTAGTTCCTGCTATATATGATGTCCCCCTTGTTAGAATTATCTGTGCTCTGCCCTGATATAACAAGCATTAAACCCTCTTTGCCGTTTGCAGTCTTTTCAGTTTTCGCCAATTTTATGTTCGTCAACAAAATTCGTGCCAAAGGCGAAAATGGAAAAGTCGTTTGAGCAAAAGGGTTTGAAAAGTACAGCAAACTATATTACAACAGTACCACTCCATCCCTACTTCATAGAGTTGCAAGACTAGTTCACACCAGCCCATACAACCAGTGTATATTTATAATCATTAAAAGATGTTCGGCCTACCACAACAAGAAGTCTCTGAAGAAGAAAAGATGTTGCACGAACAACAAACCAACAGAACATTAGCCACCGCTGCTTACATCACTACAGCATTATGGTTGTCGCCAATAATCTGGAACTTCGCCAAGAATCAATGGAAATAAGGATACTGCTAGTGTATATCTACATATAAATATAATTCCGTATACGTATATATTGCAATGTTGCAAATTTCCCCCTGTATATACAACAAAAGTACATTTTGAATAATGATCAAATTTTAAGAATGAATTTCAAACCACTGTGAATCATTCAATTTTAATTAAAAAAGAAGTAAACTTCAAGAGAAACATAAACAGGTATGCTAAAGTCATTGTCTAAGTCGTATGTAAAGAGTAGCTGTATATTTTTAGAAATTAATGTACGATATCCTACACATCCAATACAAAAATCAATGACATATGACAAGACCATATACCATAATCTGAATCGATTCTGTGATGTGTTGTATTGTAGGCCAAGCTTCATGAATGCTTCACTCACAAAACGTGAATCGAGTCTAGCCTTGGTACTAGGAACAGATGATATTTTGAAACTGTCTCGTCTTATAGTGAATTTGAAGTATATTGATCCCAATGTACAATTGACAACATCTCAAGACAATAGTACGGATATAAAAACAGAATTGGGGACTCTGATGTCCGAAGTAGATCAGCATTGGGCCAAACCAAGAACCGGAAACTACAACAGATATAAGGAAGATTTGTACAATATTGGTGGATTGTGGTTTAATGGGAAGGATGAAAGATTTATCAGTACCACCAACAATGAGCGTCTGCCGCTCTATAAGGAGAATGTTGAGTTGAAATTTGATAATCACACCAACCCCAATGATGAGAAACACTTTGGATCTGGGGTTAGAAAGGTGAGTAGAGGTGGGAAGTTGGACGAACTTATAGGCATCAAGCCAGTGTTTTACAACAACGTTAATTCTCTGCCGAGGTTAATGAAGTTATGGCTTTCAGAAATAAGCAATGATAAAAGCGTTGAGAGAATAACTAAACTCAATTCTGACGAAGAAAAGGCTATGAATCTTTTACTGCATGGGTTTAAAGGTTTTACCTGATTAATACAACGCTAAGTGAACATATGCTTATATATTGTAATGTGGGTTATTTGTTGTTTGTTTGGTAGTTATTAAAAGGATATATATCTTTAGATATTTATGTTACAGTATATACTTTATCATTTCTTCAATAGTTTATCCATTGCAACTTGATCTTTTTCCAAAACATCATTTAAATAACAGATACCACGTTGCTGATTGCTTAAAATATGCGTAATCTTATCGATCTTTATATCTCCAAGCAAATCATCACTGTCTGTGTTGCCGTTGAATGACTCACCTTGGGCTGCCGTGTTATCTGCGTTGCCAATTTTACTGGCACCCCCACCATTCTCATTGATAAAGATAAGTGTGTTATCCAATTGGTCTGAGATGTTCTTGGCGCGTTCCTTTAATACAGCAAGTCTAGCCCAAAGTTCATTGGTTTTGCCCAGCCCTGATGGATCTTCACTACGTTTTAGTAATTGTTTGAATTGGTTCCACATCTTTTCCTCAGTGATGTTTAGTGGTAGACCTCTATTCTTTAAAATGGCCAACTGTGAGCCTAGCTTCAATATCCTTCCTTCAATGTCAATATTTCTGCTTTCTACTTTTAATATTCTTGATGCAATTTCTAACTCATGGCGTTGTTGTAGTTGTGTATTTTTCTCCAGTAACTCCTTAAGAATTAGTCTTATTTGAGCTACGTTCTCTATCTGCAGTTGGTTCCGTTGGTTTAGAGCCTCAAATCCAAGTAGTTCAATTGGTATGACATTATTGTTTGGCTTGTTCTCTAATGCTTTGTCCCATTCCTCTTGTAAGATGTTCGGTGGCTTATTATATAAGATAGCATCTGTTTCATTAACCTTGTTGTATACAAAGGTTCGTAATTTTGATTTATAGCTTGATGGATCCCATGATTCTTTGCATTTAATTATCTGTTCTTGGATCTGTTGTGGGTAATTTGCACTTTGCTGTTGTTGTTGTAATGCGAGTGTTGGTGGGGTTTGTAAATTAAGTAAGTTTGAAGTAAAATTTTGCTGTGGTTGTTGTTGGGGTTGTTGCTGCTGTGACTGTGACCAAGCAAAAGCTGGTTGTGTTGATTTCATTCCAAAACTAGTCTGTTGAGGTAGTTGCTGTTGCTGTTGCTGCTGTTGTGGTTGCTGGCCAAGCATTCCCGTAGGCTGTCCGAACAATCCACCAGTAGTTCCGGTATTACTCATTGGATTTTGTGATGTGTTTCCACCAAAAAGGCCACCAGTATTCCCAGCTATTCCTGTTGTAGTCTGTGCAGTATTTGAGCCAAATAGGCCGCCAGTGGTTCCTGCCGGTTTAGCAGTACCAAATAGCCCACCTGTAGTATTTTGTTGTTGTTGCTGTTGTTGTTGCTGAGGGTTGTCGTTCATACCACCAAATAAACCACCAGAATTTGTATTCATAGTGTTTGCACCCATAGTGTTTGCACCCATAGTGTTTGCACCCATAGTGTTTGCGCCCGTTGTATTGGCACCAAATAGCCCTGTAGTAGTCCCCGCATTTGGAGCGGCTGCACCACCAAAGGAAGGCTTGCTGCCACCAAACATACCCCCTGTATTGTTCATTGTCGTTCCAGACATAGTATTATTGGTGCTTGCATTGGAATTGCCAAAGAGACCCCCAGCCGGCTTATTGCCGAACCCTGTAGCCCCATTTCCTAAGGTTGATGAGCCCATCGTGTTATTCGTATTTGACGCAGCATTGAATTGAAGCATGTTTGTTTTGGTATTGCTCCTCTTCTTGACAGTCCTTTAACTAGATTGATATACACTATGATCTCCTGTCACTATTCCCTCTTGTATTTGCAAACATCGTTTCAGTGGATCGAACTTCATCAATCAACAAAAGTTTCTCTAAGAAATTTTTGGTGAAAAATAAATTTCCATCGCTTCACACGAATGTCCTTACAAAGTGTACAATGCATAGTGTACAGTGTAAAGAGAATAGTATCAAGAGATAAGATGGAGGTGCATTGTAGATGGTGCTACATCATGTAAGGGCTTGTGCATTTGGGTGGGCTACTTTTGCTAGTCTACGAACTGGCAGAATCATTAAGAAATGTGGATCGTTTCCAATGCTTTTTTGTATACTTACCAACTATCCCTATGCCAATGGGTTCGTAGATATATATAATCGTGTAATGGATGAGTGCGTGCATATATCTCACCCTTCAACCACTCTATCTTCTTGTGTTCAGATTAAACTTCAAATTGTGAAAAATTTCACAAGACGCGTCGAGACATTATTATGTAAAATGCTTACGCGTCTTCACAAAGAGAATCCTCAACTTCTTTGATTATATCAAGTTCACAACACAAGACATACAGTTCATTTTATAGTTTACAGTTGCGACAGGAACCAGAAAGAAAGCAGTAATCGAATTATGCCAACTGCTGTGGAAAAATTAGTCTTTGATTATGGTGGGAAGACATTGGTCTCACTTGTTCCAGATAACAACAGGCTCTGTGCTGCAAACAAGAATGGCCTTACAAAAGTGCTAAAGACAGACAATCCAGTGGAAGAACCAGAGGTGTTGGAAACTTCAAAGGACTTGACGTCTATTCAATGCATTGATGACTCTGGATTCCTCTTGACAACATTGAAAGGTGACGCGTTCAAATATGGATACCAAACCGCTAATGAACAACTACTAGTTAGGTTTTCATTGCCTGTGAGGGATGCGGCCGTGGTCCATTCTGGGAAGATGGTAGCCTTTGGAGGTGACGATTTAGAACTAACCATGTATGAGCTTGAGAGCAAACAGAAGAATTGTATTAAGACCGAAGACCAAATCTCCCAGTTGTCATACACTCACAGAACAAATCTGTTAGCGGTATCACTCTGTAATGGTAAGATTATCTTCTACTCATTGACCTCGACCCAACCAAATAAAGTCCACGAATTAAAGGATTATATAGTTGCCAACTCGTACAACGATGATCACACGGATGGACTTTTGGATAGTATCACGAATGATAGCAACAGTGACGACGATGACGACGATGAGAAGATTACTGACCCAGAATTCTGTGTTGAGAATAGATTGTGTACACGTGTGGCCTGGCATCCAACTGGTTTGCATTTTGCTGTCCCTGGCAAAGACTCCGTAGTTAAAATCTTCAATATAAAGGACTATGCCTTATTCAAATCGTTAGAAAGTGACGAGCATCGTTCGAATAAGTTCATCGATATTAAATTTGACCCATTACACGGTCATTTCATGGCAACAGTTGATTTGGATAACAGACTGGTTGTTTGGGATTGGCAGAAGGGGAAAGTTCATTATTCAAAAACATTTAAGCATCAGATAACGAATATTGTTTGGAAAGTTCAGCAAGGTGAATCGAATGTTCTGCATATTTTGATGGGTACATGGACAGGCTCTGTAATCACAGTTCAAAATGTATCTGAGGGTTGGTCATTACCAGCCTCCTCGGAATTGACTCAAAAAGATCAATCAAAGGGTATTGAGAAATCAACAACGTCTACAACAAATGGACTATTCGTAGATTCCGATGATGAAGATTCTGATATGGACGGTCTATTGGGTAAGCCGGACGCAAATAATCATATCGATAATATGGCAATGGAAGACAAAGACGAAGAGGATGATGAAGATGAGAAAGAAGAAAATGAAGATCAGTATGGAAACATTGAAAAGGAAACTGATAATCTATTTACCCAGGAGGATAATAAGAGAAAGTATCATTTTGATGATGAAGAAGACTTTATTGACGATGATGACGGCGCAGGCTATATTGATAATAGCAATAAAAAGAGAATGATATTAAAACCATCGAGCAAGAAAGGCATGTCTGCTAACGTCTCATACTCAAGAGGAATTGCTACTACGAGGTTCCGCTATAAGCCAATATCGCCAGGTGCCACTCCATTCGGTAGTACTGACAGACGTTATTTAACAATGAACAGCACAGGCTACGTCTCTAGTGTTCGTAATAACGAGCAATACAGTATTACAGTATCATTTTTTGATATTGGAAGATTCAGTGAATATCATTTTGAAGATTTGTTTGGTTACAATCTCTGCTTCCTAAATGAATTTGGTACACTTTTTGCCCAATCGAAAACTGGACAGTTACACTACAGACCACATGATACAATGCATTCGAGCTGGACTAAATTTATACCGTTGAAATATAACGAGCGTATAACAGCAGTTGCGGCAACACCAAAGAGAATTATTGTTGGTACTTCATTTGGTTATGTGAGAATCTTTAACCAATTCGGTTTACCTTTGACCGTGGAAAAGATGTCACCGATTGTTGCATTAACAGCACAAAATTATAAAGTGTTCACGGTCCATTATTCCCAATTCCATAGTGTATCATACTCGCTGTTTGAACAGTCACCAACTATTTCAAAGTATTACCAAAAGGAAGTACCATTGCCTATTAGTCTGCCACGCAGTAACCCAGAACTTGATGAAGACTTTGATATAGACTTCGAATCGTTTAATCCAATGGGTATCAAAAGTATGTTCTTCTCAATGTATGGTGATCCTTGTATTTTCGGCTATGATAACGTTTTATTGATCCTGAGTAAATGGAGAACGCTTGCAGAAAGCAGATGGATTCCAATTCTAGATAGTGATTTAGAGATCTGGAAGATGGCAGGTGGTAAAGATGATACAGATGTGCATGTTTGGCCATTAGGCTTGACTTACGACACCTTAAACTGTATTCTTGTTAAAGGTAAGAAGGTTTGGCCGGAATTTCCGCTGCCATTGCCGTCTGAAATGGAAATTAGAGTACCAGTATTGGTTAAGAGCCAACTGTTGGAGGAGCATAAATCTAAATTACTCAAAGAGAAGGAGCAAGACGAATTTGATGGTGTTCTTCGTGATGATGATGGTGAAGAAGAAGAAAGGAAGGTCAACAAGGAGATTGAAGTTCCTACCAATACTGCAGCAGAGGAAGAATTTGTTCGTTCAGGAATCATGTCCTCATTATTAACCGATACGTTAGAGAATGACGGTGAAATATATGGTAATGAGAATGAGATTCTGGCGTCATTGATGGGATCCTTCGATAAAGCGTTATTGAGATTGTTTGCAGTTGCATGCTCTGATCAGAACGCTGATAAGGCATTATCAATTGCTCAGGAACTAAGGCAGGATAGAGCCCTGACTGCTGCTGCCAAGATTTCAGAAAGAGCTGAAATGCTAACATTAATGAAGCGTGTTAACGACATGAGGGAGGCAAGATTCGAGCAGCAAATAAATAGTATATGATAGGGCACATTATATAACGCATATATAACGCACGTGCTACAGTTGCGATGTAAGACTACATGTATAAAGTACAAATACAGAATGAGCATTGTTATTATAAGCCCAATTACCATATATTGAATTGTTTTGGAAGTACGAGGGTATGTATATCGCATACTTGTAAGCACAATAAGGGAAAGTTAGATACTAATAGATATTTATTTTCTATACTCTGTTCTGATCTATATATGTATATATTTATATTACATTAGTTTATCCCGATGAATACTGCATAAAAGGTTATGAGCCCTGTAAACTAAAGTTTACTATCACTAAAATATTAAGCAAAAACTAGTGCGGTTGGGAGAAAGGATGTTATAAAGAGTATGGAAGGCTTCATCTTTGGCAAAACAAATTTCCTTCCGGCCATTGTTGTGTTCAGATTCCTTCTCACTTTTTCCATTTCTGTAATCAACTTAACCTTCAACAAAATTAATCAAACAATAATTTACTTCCCGGTCCTCTTAGTAACGAATGTTTACATTTGTGACAGGAGCTATGTCTTTTGAAATGCCTCCATTACTAGACTCTGTCATATTTAATTAACAGTAATCTTTCGGCCACAGGGCACATAGCCTATAGCACAATATCCATCGGGGTAATCTAGTGTAATACAATAGATATAGATAAGGAGCAGAGCAGAGCACACAAAATAAGCATCTGCTATATCCAGCTTCCTTATGTGGGTCTTGGTAGTTTTGTCTACATTTCTCTTTAAAAGAAGAAAGAGTGGAAATAAGAGAGAGCACGAGCCAGAATGAAGAATGCCCTTGTTATATCTAGGGGTTTTATATTCACAATTTTGGACTTTCCGCTAATGAAAAATTTTCCCCTGGACTTTTCAGCACGTGACATGAAAAACAGTTGAATTGAAAAATTTTATGCAGAAGAAAAAAATCTTGAAAAGTTTCAAGAAAAAATGAGATGAGCTTGATTTCGTGGTATAACATTGAATTACTTGAGTTAATGAATACGGAAAGAGAGGATAGATATATAAGGATATTCATTTCATTCGAAGCTGATAGTAGTACTCTAAGCAGTTTGATAGATCAAAACAAAGCGTGCTAAATAGTTTATCATGGTTGACAATAGGGCAGACAGAAGAAAGAGAACTAGAGATGAGGCAGGCAGTTCAAAGAATAAACCAATTGATGAGGATATAACAGATGGTTCCTCTAGTGAAGATGATAATGTGGTTGAGCAAGATGAGAGAGATGACGAAATAGATTCGGAAGAAGAGTTTGAAGGAGAGAATCCTGCTGACAAGAGAAGAAGATTAGCAAAGCAATATTTGGAAAACTTGAAGGCTGAAACTAATGAGATAATGACAGAGAAAAACTCCCAATTTGAAGCTTCAAATGCAGCCTCGGCAGATGGTATTGATGAATATAATAACTTCGATGCTGGAGATTTAGATAAGGATATTATTGCCACAAGATTGAAAGAGGATGTCGCAGAACAGAGAGGCCGTGTGTATAGATTTATTGGCAACAAACTTTTACTTGCAGAGGCTAAGGTCAGTTTCACTAGAGTCGGTGACAATAACCTTACATGCATGAGTTGCTACCAGCCAAATTTGAATAAATTCGACCTAGAAGGTGAGCAGAGCAAGCTTTCCGGTGGGAACAAAAATACAGGTAAGATCTTTGCGTACACAGTCAGTAAGGATCTACAGTTGAGCAAATACGATGTCACTGATTTCACACAAAGACCAAAGAAGTTGAAATACACAAAAGGTGGTGTCAAGTTTCTACCTGCAAGTAATAATCAATACGACAACACTACTGCTGGGCATTATGATGATATCCTCACTGTAGCAGCTTCTCCAGATGGTAAGTACGTCGTCACTGGTGGTAGAGATAAGAAACTAATTGTTTGGAGTACTGAATCTCTGTCACCAGTAAAGGTTATTCCAACAAAGGATCGTAGAGGTGAAGTTCTATCTTTGACCTTTAGAAAAAATTCAGATCAGTTGTATGCGGCTTGTGCGGATTATAAAATCAGAACATATTCGATAAATCAATTCTCTCAATTAGAAATCTTGTATGGTCATCAGGATGTTGTTGTCGATATCTCTGCATTAGGAATGGAGAGATGTGTCACTGTTGGTTCCCGTGACAGAACTGCTATGCTTTGGAAAATCCCTGATGAAACTAGATTAACCTTCAGAGGTGGTGATGATCCTGAGAGACTGTTGAAAAGATGGCTAAAGGCCAATGCCACCGAAACTGAGGACGGCAAACTTATATACCCAGATGAAAGTGAAGCCCCAATGTTTTATACTGAGGGTAGTATTGATGTTGTTAGCATGGTTGATGACTCGCATTTTATCACCGGCTCAGACAATGGTAACCTATGTCTATGGTCGATTGCAAAGAAGAAGCCTATCTTTACCGAAAGAGTTGCGCATGGTGTTATGCCAGCACCAGCTCTAGATTCTATATCCGGTGAGACGGATGAAGAGATTAGAGAAAGGCAATTACAGGATAGAAGACTAGCACATCCATATTGGATCACCTCAATCTATGCCATCCCATACTCCAATATCTTTATTTCTGGTTCTTGGAATGGTAGTCTGAAGATTTGGGAATTGGAAGAAAACATGAGAGGTTTTAAATTCTTGGGTGAATTAAATCAATGTAAAGGTGTTGTTACAAAGATACAGGTTGTTGAAAGTGGTAAGCACGGCAAAGAAACATTCCGTGTTTTGGCTAGTGTTTCCAAGGAGCACAGACTGGGTAGATGGCTTGCTAAAGTCCCTGGTGCCAGAAATGGTATTTACTCGGCAACAATTGAGCAAACAAGATTTTAAGGTACTCTAAGTTTGTATTAATTTCATAATCATGCATAAATAGAAAATAGTAATTTTAATATTGTATAATAAAATAAGGATGACCATAGTAGCTGGCTCAGTGTATATTTGGGATGTGTTTTTGGTAATCTTTCTTTAATGTTTATGTGTAGATAGTCATTATTCATTGATCAGCTGTTTTGAAAAATGAAAAAAATAAATAAAACATGAAAAAATCATATACAAACAATAATAAATATTGATTTATTTTGATGTAAAATGATGTTTTCTTTTTAAAGTACGTAAATATATATATATATTTATATACGTAGAGATCTATAGAAGTTAGTCCCTAGTGGAAGGGACTAAGATAGTGTAAAAAAAGTATATGCATTAATGAGATAAGGGTACTCTATGGTTAAAACGCTATACACATCCTATTATGGAATGCGCTGGTTTCATATTATTGTACAAGTGTTTGTGTGGGATATCAATGATCTATCTTTTCTGAAAGTTCGCCTCCACCGATATCATTATTGGTGTTGCTGTTTGGCAGTTTGGATGCGGTGATGTATATTTCAGAATTTGCTGTCGAAGTGCCGTCATGATCAATATCGTATTTCTGGGCGTGGTCCTGCATTCCATTTGATTTGTTGCTGGTTGAAATATCATCACTATTATCTTGCATCTCGTGGGCTTCTGCCCCGTGTACATTGTCGGTATCAACACCCCAATCGTAGTAATCTCTTCTGACTTCAACGTAATCGTATGCAAATTCACCAATTTGGTCCTCGTCTAGACCACGAGCCTCTGCGTCTTCGTCGACTCTTAGTTGGATCCAGGGGATGATATCTAGCACGAAACAGATTATGCATGTGACTACTGCACAGTATGCTGTCACTGCTGCGATGTAGGCAATCTGTTTGTACATTTGTTTATAATTGTGAGTCAACCAGCCACCTTCGTGAACTGTTGCTCCGTCCATGCCAATGACCCAGTCTGCTGCAAAGAGAGCATTGAAAAAGAGGCCTAGTGCACCGGCGATACCGTGCTCAGCTAGCAAATCGAGCGAATCGTCGACTTTCAAATAGTATTTGATCTTGGTGGCAAAATTACAGACTATACCCGCGATGATTCCCTGTATCAACGAGGCATAGATTGTAATGCACCCACTGGATGGTGTTGCAGCGACTAGGCCACAAATAATTCCCGAGCACAAACCCACAGTTGACCATTTCTTCTCTGACCTGTAATCCAGCAGACACCAGGTCATGCCACCGGTCACAGCGCTGATATTTGTATTGAAGAATGCGTATGCAGATCTCAAATTTGGCGAAAGACTTGTTGCGGCATTGAAAAGCAGCCAACCAAAGAATAAGATAGATGTACCCAGTGTCACCATTGAGACGTTATGCGGTCTGAAATTAATCAGTAGGTTTTCTCTTCTTCTGCCAAGGAACATCGAGTATACAAACCCACCAACAGCACTTAAAATCTCAAGGAACCCACCAGCCCAGTCAAGGACCCCCCATTGGTATGCCCAACCACCGGGCGACCATATCCAGTAACATACCGGGCAGTACACTATCGTGGCGAACACAAAGAGGAATATCATGTGCGGAAATAGTCTACCCCTTTCTGCCGTGGCGCCCGAGATAATGCTCAGCGTCACACACATGAACATCATCTGAAAGCCGGCATAGGCGACCTCCGGGTACTTATCTGTTGGATTGACCTTCCCATATACGTTTCTGAACCCGAACGAGTTCAAATCTCCGATAAATTTGTGGTTCTTGGCACTCTTGGAAAATGCAAGCGAGTAGCCCCAGAAGTACCACTGCAACATACCGACAAGGGTGGCCATCAGCACCACCCATATCAGTGCCAGTGCACTCTTTCTACGTGCTAGGCCCGAGTATAAGAACCCCAGTCCGGGCACCATGAAGAAGACGAAGGCCGACGCTACTATCATGAATGCAACCGTGGCCCCATCGTACTCTTCCGTCCACAAGCTCGATTTAGTGTGGCCCATATGTAATGTCGTGTGAAAACAGATTCTGCGTAGTATACGACTCTTGTATTGAAAGACTGTCTGTCCGATATGCGTGTGCCGATTTACACTGTTAAGGTCTCTGCTTAACAAATACCCATATATATATATATCTGTATGTATATATATGTATCTATTCCTGAGAGAAAACCAACGAAGCGTGAATGCAGAATACTCAGTAAAACAACCGGAAATTACTAACGCACCAGAGTGTACCTCTTGAGCAATAACCGACCCTCAAACCTGCGACCCACTGGCCGTCCCTTGCCTTGGCTGGCGGGGTCCAGTTTATATTCCAGCAGGGGACTCATCGCCTCCCTCGAGACCTGCTATTTTTTCTCCCGCTCCCTCGAGAAAATTAATCATCTCGAAGCCCAAAACCGGCCGCTTCGGGAAACGGCCCATTGTTATCGCTGAGCAATAAAACGGCCGCGATAACAGATAATCCGCAGGCCGATAGAGCAGTCGCCTCTGATTGGTCCATAGGGCTGAAGTAATGTTTGTGGCCGTTAGAGAAAAAACAGAGACACTGTGGACGTTTTGTACGGCGATGTCTGTGTGTATTATGTATGTAGTGTTATGTATTCGTGCAGCTGGATATGCAGAAGTGCTCCTCTGGCTGACAATCACCTGTAGTATTGCTGGATGAACTGTCTCTTGGACTCGACGTCGAGGGTCTTTGACACCAGTTTGTACTTGTCGTTGTCGTTCATGGTAACCCTGAGTGTGTCCAGGTCCTTGGAGTCCCTGGCGAGACTGGTAGGTTCGTTTATCTTGATCTTGACAGTTATCTTCTTCTTGAGGACAACTGCGCATAGGAATCTCAATGGGGAGAATCTCAAGGGTGTCGCTAGGGAGTTGTTTATTTTCAGCTGTATGCTCTTTATCCTGGTGTCTGCTTCGTCGTCATCGTCACCGTTGACGAAGGCGTTTAACGCAGGCTTGTTGATCTCAAATGGTAGCGTGCTCTTGCCGTTGGAGCAGGTTCCTTCGGGAAACATGACCCACACATACTTGTCCTTGTCTTTAAAATCGCCCAGGTAGTAACTAACCTCCTTGCCCTTGTAGCTTGTAACGTCGATGGACCCGTCGGCACTGAACTTGATAAATTCAGCAGTGGTCAGCTCATATATTTTGTTGTTCTGCGGAATCAAGTACTTGATTGAACTGCTCCTCCCGGTATCGTTGATAATGAAGTGCAGTAACAAACCACTCAAGACACTGGAGTAGTTGACCATGTATAGCTCGCCATTCTTCAAGTAGAAATCACGGACCTTCTTGTTGATTTCACTCTTCTTTAGCCCATTGACCTGAAAATCAAATTTAAACTTGCCACTAAACAAAACATTCAAAATGATATACCTCTGGAGTGACGTTGGACCCACCAACAGTAGTGGTAACGTCACAATCAGTTTAACTGCAAAGAAAACCAGACTAATGACGTTTAACACGAATAACTTGTTCAAAACCAGTGCCTCATTCTTTGGTGGCAAGAATGGTGCAATGCCAGTACCCTTATCTCTCCAATTAGTAAACTTTTCCATCTTCTATGGCTGTTTCTCTGCCGTTGTACCACCCTTCCAAACCTTCAAAAGAGTTGAATGCACCCATTCAATACATTTTTTTTTCAATATTTTTTTGACAGCGAACACGTTAAAAAAGCAAGCATTAGCAAGATTACTGCAATATTTATGATGCCAAGAAGAGCCGCTCTCAACGAGGAATAGCATAATCTGTTCGGATAAACAACACCACCACCATACTTCTTGAATACCCTAATACTGAGGTATACAGCGACTTCTTAGAATGGCGAACTTACGATATGCCTTGCATTAGAAACAGCAGACGATAGATCGGAAGA
>PPOD03000299.1:36066-82492 GCA_003708425.3 Jamesozyma rosinii
ACCAGTTCATGAAAACATCAACGTAAGCTGTCTTTGCCAATCTGACTAATTGCAAACGAAGTGATTGTTCCAAGCTTGCTGCAGAATCGTGCTCCTTCTTCAACTGGTCGATCAATTCTTCAGAGTAATTGAATTCACGTGGAACAAATTTATGTTCCCTAGCGGCTGCAATGAATTCTTGGAGGTTCTTTTTGAAAAGATGGACGTTGTACAATATGAAATCAGAATCCTGGGCGATGATTCCAGCAGATCCAGGAACAACGTTCTTGGATAATGTTTCGTAAGACTCTTCAAAATTCTTTTTCAAGTTCTTTGGGACAGCGACCAAGATTGTAGTAAGGTGGTCGGAATTCAATACGAAATCCTCTGGCTTGACGGTATCATGCAACGAACGGACAGACAGGTCACCTGTTTGCTTTCTTTCAGCTGCGGCTAAAGTGGACTTAGCATTGTTATAATTTGTGTATGTAGCTCTTACATCTGCGTCTAGCTGGGCGGATTCGTTTGAGATTAAGCTTATCAATTCTTTTATTGTTCTGTCTAGCTTGAATTTTCTTGTCTGCCAATGGAAGTTTTCCAAGTATTGAGGAATTGGCATGTTGTTGATTGGGATTGTCTTGTATTCGTTTGTGTTTGATTCGTTTAAGCCATTCAGAATCTCGATTATTTTGCCGATCGAGGCACCGATCTGGTTATCGATCTTGCTCAACTCTTCAGACTCGACAATAAGACTATCCAACGAGCCAATTTTGAATTCTGGGACCTCAAAGTTTGAAACAAAGGCTTTCCCACCAAGCAGGTCTTGCTGCAACCAGGAATCGGTGTCTAGACCTGCTGAATTGGCAGCTTTACTGTTTGCAGGTAGGGATAGCAAGATGAAGTCATTTGCCGTGTATAACGTGGTAGCCATTCTAACTGGAGTGCTTTAATCTGTGACTAGATATGACGATGCTCTTCTTCAACAGGGTGAAAACTTAAGACAAACAGCAGTACCAGACGAGGATGTGTTTGTATATATGGTCTTATCCTTTATAATTGGCTGTAAAACCAGATATATTTTTCCATGAGCGTTGCTTTCCCTTTTGTTCCTGCATCAACGAAACGAGCAACAACTGCCCGGATTAATTACCCGAATATGTATTTGCTATATAAACACAACAGAGATGTAGAGAAGAAGAGCGATGAGGGATCACAGTAGCAAGACTCACTGCATCGAGGGAGTCAGGGGGATTGATTAAGATTGGCACATGATTAGAATTATATACCATACATATACACACGTATATAGCAGATTGGAATAGGCAAGAAAACACAAGGTAGAAGTGTTTGGTTGCTTATTTCAAGACCTTACCGTCGGCAATTTCCTTGTTTTCACCTTCGACAACGACTGGCTTGTCCCAAGCCCACATGTTGTTGATGAATTCCTTGTCTTCGTCCTTGGTTGGGTCCAACTTGGTGTAAGAGTAGGATTCCCAATCTGGGGCGACGTCAAAGGCTGGGACGTTGTCCTGGCCTCTGACTAGACAGGCACCGATGATACCGTTGTTGTTGTTTTCACCGTAGACGACTAGGGAACCGAACATGTACTTGGTGGAAGCGGACAATCTGTTGAAGAAACCACCGATCAAGTTGTTGGACATGAAGGTTTGGGTTAATTCGTCGTTGTATTTGTAGTCGACTCTCCATAGGGAGAATTCTTCTGGGTTGTAGTGTTCCCAGAACCATGGTAGAGCAACTGGTCTAGTGTCTTCGTTGGAGTACTTTCTCTTCCATTCGTCTAGGACGAAGGTTGGCTTACCTAAGGCTTCTAGAGGGTGCTTTGGCTTCTTTTCAGCTGGTGGGGCGGCTTCTTCGACCTTCTTCTCGGCCTTTGGCTTTTGTTCTTGCTTCTTTTCAGCCTTTTGCTTCTTTGGTGGAGTGTATCTCAATGGCTCGGAGGTGAACTTGAAGTCAGTGAAGACGGTTTGGCCGATTGGGGAGGCGACAACGGTCTTGACCCATCTGATAAGGTGTGGGTACTTGGCTTGTTCTTCTGGACCGTGGGTGGTGGAGAAGGCAAAGATCCAGGCGACGACACTGTGTAGATCAGCTAGGGATAGTCTTTCAGTGGCGACGTAGGTGTGGGTGGTTAGTCTGGCTTCGAATACTTCGGCGTACTTGGCGACCTTGGCGAAAGCACCATCGACGTCCTTCTTGTTGTATGGGATGGCACCGGTGAATGCTAGGAATGGCCAAGCAACCTTGGTGAATAGGCCGGAGTTGGACATACAGATCCATCTTAGGACTTGGATCTTTTCAGCTTCGGTGGCACCGATTAGAGTAGCCTTGGCCTTGGCATCCTTGATCAAGTCGGACAAGTAGTATAGGATAGCGACGGCTTCGGTGATCTTGACACCCTTTGGAGCTAGGAAAGCTGGGGCTTCACCCAATGGGAAAAGCTTAGCGAATTCTGGGGAGGATTCGATTTCAGCAACCTTAACGTCTAGCTTGAAGTAGGAGATTAAAGCTCTGGCAGAGGTGGATCTTGGGGATCTGTTGATGTATAGAGTACCTTGGGACATTACGGGGATCGATGGATGGGGTGTTTCCTAAGGAGAACAGAGTAAACGTAGAGTGAGCGTAGAAATACTTGATTCAGGACAATGAGGTATGGTGGCAGAAACCAAAGACTTTAAATGAAAGTTGTTGTTTCCATGCAGACGTTTGTTGCTCAGTGAACGAAAATTTTTCAGAAAGTGAAAAATTTTTCGCTGTGAAGGGAGAAAAGAAAAAAAAAACTGAGTGGCATAAAATTAGGGTACGCGGAAGTAGGGCTTCGTGGTAGGGTTGAGTGCTAGGGCTGGGTGTGTTACCCGGATGTGTATGGGTGTGGTACCCGGACTTCCGTATTGGGTAAGAAACTTCATTGAAAATTTTCGTTTCTTTTGCAGCGGATGAAAAATTTTGTTGAAGGAGGCCGAAGAGATGAGATGAGCTTGAGAGCTGGGAGGGAGATTGCAAGGAACTCGCAGGTATATATGTATGTTTGGGGATTTGCTGTGTTTTGCAGAGGGTGTAGGGAGTCACAGGGAAGAAGAGTTGGATACCAAGATAAACACTAGACTGTGGAAGACATGAGCAACTCGCTAGAACAAAGACTACGTGCTAATTCCAATGCGTTCAACGGCCTGCTGGCGTTGATTCCGGCCAAGTACTACTACGACGAGAAGACACAGGACCAGTGGAAGGCGAAGAAGAAGAGTAAAGAGCAAGCCCATGACGATAAGGCGAAGAAGTTGGACCCGGAGCAACAGAACGAGGAGACGTCGACTGCGTTGGACGTCATGCAGAAGAGGGCGGTGGATGCGAAGCCCGTGGTGTTGCCCGGTGAGAGGATGAAGAAGATGAAGAAGGCCCAGGAGCAGAAGAAGGCTCAGGAGCAGAAGAAGACCCAGGAGGAGGAAGTGGACGAGGAAGAAGAGACCGAGGATATTAAAGTGATCTTTGATGACGAGGGAAACGAGATAAGAGACTCGGATGTGTCACTTGAGAAGGAGGAAGTGGGGGAGGTGGAAGAGGAAGAAACGATCAAAAAGAAGACGAGCAAGAAATCCGGCGCAAAGAAGGAACTGTCGGAGGAAGAGAAGGCCAAGAAGCAGAAGAAACTAGAAGCGCTGCGCAACCAGCTGCAGTCGAAGATCCAGGCGCTCAAGACAAAGAGGAAGGCCCCCGGGACAAATGTAGACGGAGCGCCCAGCTCGAGAGAAGCGATCCTGTTGCAGAGACAGCGCAGACAAGAATTGAAGCGGAAGACGCTGGACAGCAAACAGGGTGAAGAAGGCGGGGACAGGGACGGGGACGATGCTAGCGATTCCGACCTGGACAGCGATGCCGAACAACCTGCGAGGAAAAGAGCCAAGGGCGATGAGGTGAGTGCTGACGGGGTGATGTTCCAGAATATTATATTCGACGACGGTGACCGTGCGACGTCGGACCTGCAGCGGTTGAGAAAGGCGCAGAAGAAGAAGGGCCCTGCAAAGAATGATATCCGTTCGCACCTGAAGCTTCTGGAGGAGCGGAAGAGCAAGCTGGAGTCGAAGGATGAGCTGGACCAGATCAAGGCGAAGGAGAAGACGAAGTGGCAGCGGACGATACTTCAGGCGGAGGGTGTGAAGCTGAAGGACGACGAGAAGCTGCTGCGCAAGGCGCTGAAGCGGAAGGAGGCGAAGAAGCGGAAGTCTGCAATCGAGTGGCAGGAACGTGAACGCACGGTGACGCAGAACAAGTCTGACAGGGCCAAGAGACGGGAGGAGAACCTGCAGATCAGAAAGGAGAACAAGGGTGTGAAGCGGTCGAAGCAGCAGAAGATGAAGCGGAAGTTCAGGCCAAGCGCGCCACCAAAGAAGAGGGCAGGGTTCGAGGGCCGTCTGAAGTCCGGCAAGAAGCAGTAGCGGAGGGGATAAGATAAATATATGTATATATACTAAAAAGTGCTTAAGCTTTATTATTATTTTTGTTTTTTTTCAAGTATATAAGTGAGTATATGCGGGTTTATCACGTGCACGTCGCGGTTGGTAAGTTGTGCCACCCGATGAAGTAGAGGTCGTAGTGGGTCTTGCAGGCTGGGTTGAACGGGGCGTTACAGTGTGGGCATTTGTGGTGTGCAGTGTACTGTGAGAAAGTGAGCTCAGTGTTGCAATTGCCGCAGAGGATGCATTTTGGTGGGGGCGAGCGGTGGACGTCGTAGCGTTGTGGTTCGTGCGTTGTGGTGTCTGAATGGCACTGGTAGCACGGGTAGTACTCCTGGCAGCACTTGAACTTGATGGCCACGATGTCGAGGTGGGAGTGCCAGTGGACGCAGCGGGTGTGCGAGTCGATGGGCATGCCCTTGACTTGTGGATGCATTGGTGAGATCCAACGGGGTGTTCAGCAGTTGCGTGTGTGATTTCCAGAGGGGAATAAAAAAAAGAATAAAGGAATCGAATATATTGCTTATATATATGTGTGTGTGCACATTGAGTACATATGTGCATATGAATAAATAAGGAACTGTGTGTGTGTATGTACAACTGCTGTCTATTTCTTTGCATCAGCGAATGAGACACCCTTTTCGATGTTCTTCTTTAGTGTGTCCTTGCAGACCTCGAGCATCTCAGTCTCCTCTGGGGAGAGAGGGCCAGTAGGGTGGATCTCCTCGATACCGTCTGGGCCCAAGGTGACAGGGGAAGCGAAGAACTCGATGCCCTCGCTCTTGTAGAGAGGTGAGTCAACAAAGGATGGCTCCACGACGTTTTTTTCTCCGGCGAAACCCGCGAGGACGGCGTCGGCGAATTTTGCACCGGCGCGGGCCATGGACAGAGTAGCGGACCCACCGCCGTTCTTTGCCTTGACGACCTCGTCACCGCCGAACTGGATTCTGTGGATCAAGGCGTCCTTCTGTTCCTTTGAGAGGGCGTTGTTGTGGTTTGTCTGGGAGAGTAGAGGGATGATGGTGATGCCTGAGTGTCCGCCGATGACGTTGACCTTCTCGTTGACAGGGTTTGTGTTTGTGAGTTCCGAGATGAACCTGGAGGCCCTGATGCTGTCCAGGGTGGTGACGCCGAACAGTTTCTTCTTGTTGTAGACGCCCTTGTTCTTTAGGACCTCTGCGACGATAGGGACAGTTGAGTTGACTGGGTTTGAGATGACCAGGATAGCTGCGTTTGGTGCGGCGTCTGCGGTGGCCTCTGCCAGACCTTGGACAATTCCTGCGTTGATGTTGAACAGGTCGTCTCTTGTCATGCCTGGTTTTCTTGGGACACCTGCGGGTATGAGGACCAGGTCTGTGTCCTGTAGGGCGTTCTTGAGGCCGTCAGCTTCTTCGGAGGTGAAGCCCTTGACGGTGGAGTTTGTAGGGATGTGGGAGATGTCAGTTGCTACACCCTTTGCGTTCTTGATGTCGTATAGTCTTAGGTCAGTGACCTTGTCGTTGAGTTTCAGCAGCAGGGAAAGAGGTTGGCCGATACCACCGCATGCACCGAGGACGGTGACCTTGTAGGGGTTGATGGCGGAGGAGGTGAAAGTACGTCTGGCGATTCTTGAGAACATGTGGAGGGGATGAGGGAGGGGATGTGGGAGGGGATGTGGGATCTGGGTGAATTGAGAGGAGGGAGCGAGGTAATATGGGTCAATTGCGTTTGAGGATGGATGTTGGGAAGAGTGCCAGCTTATATATCCTAGGGAATGGAAGTCCTCGGCGGGCATCATGAGGCGGTTCGGGGCGTGTCCAATCAGGGGCGAGAGCGGGAAAGCCGATCCGCGGGCAATTCCGAACCTCGGGGCACACGTGACAAGGAGCTCACGTGACAAGGAGCGCCAGCGACTGGCACGTGACAGAGAGCGTATATATGTGTATATATGTGTATGTGTGTGTGTGTGTGTATATATGTATCTGTATATATGTATCTGTATATATGTATATATGTATATGTGTATATACATATGTTTATTGATGAAACATGGCCGTATTGGTGATTTTGTTATTTTGTCAAAACCAAGATTCGACATAATTTGCACAATCTGCACTGGTTCCCTTAAACTGAACAGTTATAGAAAGGTGTATTCATTATTTATGAGTTTTCTTCAAAAGCCTTTTATTTTGAGTTCTGATCTGACATTCGCATTTCTGGGACACCCGAAGTACAGCGACATGCCATTCAAACGACCATGTAGAGGGTGTGTGTATTAGAGAGTGTGTGTGTATGTGTATGTATTAGTGTGTGTATGTGTATGTATATGTATATGTATCAGTGCTGACATACTTGTGGATAGCACTAGCGTGCTATCCACTGTGCTATCCACTGCGCCATCCACTGTGCCATTCACTGCGCCACCCCCTCGAACATCTGGTCCACACTCGTTCCAACATACAGCTTCAGCTGGTTTCTGGTTGCCGGGATGAGTTTGCAGCGCACGGGGACGTCCGGGTTGCGCTCCACGGCGGCCCTGCGGTCGTAGGCCTGGAAGCGGTGGCAGCCGCCGAACGCGAAGTAGAAGCGGCTGCCGTGCTCGGCGACACAGAGGACGTCGATGGCGGGCAGTTTGCCGCCGAGCTGTGTGGCGGTTTCCAGTGTGCACGTTTTGCTGGCGGTGGGGACGCCGTTCATGGTGGCGACCATGGCGTCGATCTTCTGGGTGTCCAGGACCGGGGCGATGGGTCTGCGGATCTGTGAGAGCGGGATCTCGGTGACGGGGAGGTTGGCTGTTTGCATGGACATGTGTGTGTGTGTGTGTGTGTGTGTGTTGTGGTTGGGAGGGAGGGAGGGGGGAGTACAATACATAGAGGATACACCTGCTTATATATGTTGCATGTGTTGCATGTGTTGCAGTGTATAGTAGTTCGGTTATTAATAAGCGCGCAGGGGTGTCGAACCGCGAGCAAATTAGCCGCGGTGTGGATTGACTAAGCGTGTTCTGAGGGCTCCGGCCAGTTTAGTCAGGCGCGTGGATGTCTCGACTGGGTGTGAGTGTATGTGTGTGTGGTGTGTATGTGTATATATATAGAGAGAGAGATAGCAACACACACATACACACCACACATACACTCCACACTCTGTATGGTCGCATCCCCTTGCCAAGACGCATATATACAGTGTCTACACCTCCCACACCCACGGCAGCACCTCCACGCCGCCCTCTGGGAAGCACTCCCTGTGCGCCCGGCAAACCCGAAAAACACAACATATAAAAACATGAGTGAACACATTTACAAACACTCTTGTACAAACACACACACACACACACACACACAAGCACACCCACCACCACCACCCCCACACTACTATGACCACTGGCGAGGACAAGTGCCCTATCGATGCAGACACAAGACAGAAATGGCTGGAGGACCAGATGAAGAACAAGTCCAAACACCCAAACGGTTCACACACAGACCCGCTCTCGTACACAGACCAAGACTCTTCCCTCTCCAAGGGACGCGAAGTCTCTAGCATCCCCCGCACAGACAGCCCCCATGGCAACTGGGTCTACCCGAGTGAAGAACAGTTCTACAACGCCATGCAGCGCAAACAGCTCGGAGGCGACCGCAGCGACATGAAGAGCGTGATCCCCATCCACAACTCCATAAACGAGCGCGTATGGAACTACATCAAGCGCTGGGAACACACTGACGCAGACAACATAAAACTCACTTCGTTCAAGGGCGACTCCAAGAGACTCACCCCGCGCGCATGGGTCCGCACAAACCTCCTCAGGTTCGACAGACCCTTCGACAGACACGACTGGATCGTCGACCGCAACGGCACCCGCATTGACTATGTCATAGACTTCTACTACAACGAGAACTTGGCAAACAACAAGACTCTCGACAAGGTCTACATGGACGTCCGTCCCAAGCTCAACTCCTTCGAGGGATGCAAGATGCGTCTGATCCACTTCCTAGGCCTTTCTGAGTAGTCCGTGTACTGCTTCGTCTCCATCTCCATGTATACCTTCCTGTATCTCCATCCCCATGTATACCTTCCTGTACATACATACACATACACATACACATTATCACTATCACGTGCTCACATCACGTGCCCCGTGCACAGTGACACGCCCTCCAGCTCGAGCCCTCTGCGGCCCCGTCTGGGTCCCTTCCCCAAGTACCCACATGACTAGCACCGCCCACAGAAACACCCGCACACACACACACCGCATCACCGCGCATCACCGCCCTGCGCGTTTCCTCTGCACCGCTCCACCCGCCGGCTCACGGTGACAACATCGCCTTCTCACCCTGATGGAAACGACACTGCAGATGTCTATTTTGGGGCCCATCGACCAGCAGGAAATCGTCCATTGGGCTCCTGGCCATATAAAGCAGGAGGTTTTTGAAAGGCATTGCGGACAGAACCTCCTTCCCCTCCCTCTCTTGTTTCTATTCCCCAATACCCCCTCCCCATATACCATCCCCACCACTTTACCATGTCCGACTCTACTCCCAGCAACGACATCGAACAACAGAAAGCTCGCCACTACGACCCGGCCCTCGACGACGTCTTCCCTGAGAGACCCGTCTCTGCCGGCAAGTCCGGCTCCCTGGCCTCCAGGTTCGATATAGGCAGGGACTCCCTCAGAACTCACTTCATCGCGGCCATGGGAGAGTTCTGCGGCACATTCATGTTCCTATGGTGTGCCTACGTCATCGCAAACATCGCAAACCACGACGTCTCCTTACACTTCCCGCCAGACCAGAACAAGTACCAGTCCCACCCGGGCCAGTTGATCATGATCGCCCTCGGGTTCGGTTTCTCAGTCATGTTCTCCGTATGGTCCTTTGCAGGTGTCTCCGGTGGTGCCCTCAACCCGGCCGTCTCCCTTTCCTTGTGCCTCGCTAGAGCAATCACTCCTGCACGGTTCCTCGTCATGTGTGTCGCCCAACTCGTGGGAGGCATCGCCGCAGGTGAAGCCGCCAGCGCAATGACACCAGGAAAAGTATACTTCGCCAACAGTCTCGGCATGGGCTGCTCCAGAACAAGAGGCCTCTTCCTGGAGATGTTCGGTACTGCCATCCTCTGTGTCACCGTACTAATGACCGCAGTCGAGAAGAGAGAGACCAACTTCATCGCTGCTTTGCCCATCGGTGTCTCTCTGTTCATAGGCCATCTCGCTTGCACAGCATACACAGGCACTGGTGTAAACCCGGCACGTACCCTCGGTGCAGCAGTCGCTGCAAGAGAGTTCCCACACTACCACTGGATATACTGGATCGGCCCAATCTTGGGTGCATTCCTCGCTTGGTCCATCTGGCAGATCCTACAATGGGTAGACTACCAAAAGTACGTCGAAGCTGAGAAGGTAGAGTAAGCAGTGCGCTCCCTTCCCTTTCCCTTTCCCTTCTCCATATAATATTCTAGTTCTTATATACCTAAATTAATTCTACATTCAGACACCCCCCCCCATATATATACAACGTAGCCATTCCCATGTCGGCACATTCTCGAACTGATCTGCCTGTTAACGTTTCCGTTCACATCGCGTTACAGATTTTAACTTTATACAGATCACCAGTACAACATACACTACCACTGCTCATACAGCCATGCACACATAGAATCACACACACACACACAGAGATACAGAGACCCATGACCTCCCGCTGCATCGAAAACCTACACTCGCTATGCATCCCACTCAAAGCAGCCGCACTCAAGAGTCTTGCTGAAATCATAGGTTCCCCCATACAGACAACAAAGCCACACAGAATAGCTTCAATACTGCACACCTGCAAAACACTAGAAACACTATCACAAAACAAACACAACGACACACACATCACCTCAATAGACACAGGTATAACAAACTTCGCTTTCGCAACTTTTAAAGTCCCGGCCACCTCACTCTCAACAGGCTCATCGCCGCAACTGCTACAATGGAACAAACTCCAGCTGGAGGACAGTTTCATGCCACACGACAACAGCAAACTAGCATTCGTCCCCAAACAAACTACACAACTCACTTCAACACTCACACAGTTCCTACTCAACAACAACCCAACAGCCCAATCAAACCTCTTTACTATAGAGAGACAGCGCACACGTACAGTCGGGTCCAAGAACATCTCTGACCCAATCTTAAAAGTAAACATCCTCGAACACATGCTCTACGCAAACCTCACAGCATCATCCCCCAGATCAGTCCACATAGAGTCCTCAGACCCAATAAAGATGACAAAGTACTGGACACCACCAGAACATACATATGACAAAAACTCTAAGAAGCTTCGGATCGACCTGGTCAAGTCACTCATCTTCCACCACAATCACCACACATACCCTCACCCGCTAGTCACTACAACACCAGACTTCCAGCACCGTCTCGCAACATACCTCCAGGGAAAGAAACGTCGCTCAAACTCCATATACGACGCCCTCGCACTCCAGGAGAACACCAACGGACCAAGAAAGGACGACGACCTCGCAGACTCGTTCCTCCATGGACTCGCATGGTCCCACTGGCTCATCACATACCGCCAGCTGCATGCGGCCCTTGATCTAGACAGCACAACTTTCAACCCAGAGAAACAAGCAACAAAACTCATAGAGTTCATCCAACACGCATCACAGCACCATGAAGACACCCTCAACAAGATCTTCCTCCCATCACCTTCTCCATAGCAGCTGCTTCTCCCATAGCATCCACAAAACGACCGGGTGACACCGCATCTCGCGATTTTCCAGATTCTCGCTCCAGTAACCAAAAATATCGAAACAACGAATATAAAGAAACAGGCCCATGAAAATAATGCATTACACTACAACACGCTGCCCTGACACCCCTCCCATCGAGATTACCGCAAAAGCCTAGCTCAATCCATATACTCACTCCCCCTCCCCTCCCCTCCCCCACAATGAACTTGAGATTCGAACTGACAAAATTCCTAAACCTGTGCTTCGTCTTTTCATCAGCATACATGATCTGGCAAACACTCTCCATAGTCGCAAACACACACTCCCCAATCGTTGTGGTTCTCTCGGGATCCATGGAACCAGCATTCCAAAGAGGCGACATCCTCTTCCTATGGAACAGAAATGTCCAGTCAAAGGTAGGAGACATCGTCGTCTACGAAGTCGATAACAAGCAAATCCCAATCGTTCACAGAGTCCTAAGAGAACACCATAGTCTGAAAAACCCTGCAAAACAACTCCTCCTAACAAAGGGTGACAACAACGCAGGAAACGACATCTCACTCTACGCCAACAGAAAGATATACCTCTCAAAGGAAAGAGACATCGTCGGCACAGTCAAGGGTTACTTCCCACAGCTCGGCTACGTCACAATATGGGTCTCAGAGAACAAGTACGCCAAGTACGCATTGCTTGGATTCCTCGCAATCTCCTCGTTGCTCGGCGACGAATGATCCAGCCAGCACGCTGCTTATATCCCAAACACCAAAATAGATCAATATATACACATATACATATTTGTACGTACAATTCACAAGAGCAAATACATCATTCTCCCACCCATGCTTCATGCCCATCGCCATCCTCTGGGGACTCAGTTGCTTTAAATCAACTCTTGTATAACATTTGCCAGTATTACCCGCACGCAAAACTCAAAAGGGGCATTAACTCTGGAAAATATCCAAAAATTCCCATAAAGCCTTAAAACCAGCTAGGGAATAGTCACACAACCTTGCACATTTGATACAAGACACAACATAACCCAGCCTGAGTAAGACCCATCACATCACTACACAAGCAATGTCACAATCCCTACGTCCATACCTAACTGCCGTACGTTACTCGCTAGAAGCCGCATTGACCTTGAGCAACTTCTCCTCTCAAGAAGTGGAAAGACACAACAGACCAGAGGTCGAGGTGCCTAACACCAGCGCAGAACTGCTCCTAAACCCAATGCACATATCCCGTAATGAGCACGAACAGGTCCTCATCGAACCAAGTGTCAATTCAGTGCGTATCAGTTTGATGGTCAAGCAGGCAGACGAGATCGAACAGATATTGGTCCACAAGTTCACAAGATTCTTGGAACAGAGAGCAGAAGCATTTTACATCCTAAGACGTGTCCCAATCCAGGGTTACAGCGTCTCGTTTCTGATCACTAATAAACACACAGAATCAATGAAAACAGGCAAATTGGTCGATTTCATCATCGAGTTCATGGAAGAGGTCGACAAGGAAATCAGTGAAATGAAGTTGTTCTTGAACGCAAGAGCTAGATTCGTCGCCGAAGCATACTTGGGTGAATTCGTCTACTAAAAGCTGGCACCGAGATATATACTGATTTGATGCTACATAAATATACATGATTAATATATATACACAATATATTATGAAATCGCCTATTACAGACATTTTCAATATGTAGTCGCCTCTTCAAAAGTAATTGCGTATTTGGAAGGGTATTGGATTATGACGAAGCACTGGTCAGTTATTTTCCAGATTGAACTAAAAATAATAGGTTTATATTATGATCGAAAATTTCCAAATACTCAAATATTACCCAAACCCGACAATATATAAAAATCATACAATGTAAATGATAAAAAATACACTACTGTAGGACAATCCAAATAAACAACAATAATCGAGAAGCTTTTAGTCTCATTTTTGTTTATATAATATATAAGAATATAAATATCGTAAATTATGGACTGTCCAGTAAGAAATCACCAAAGTCAATATCTGTTCCTGCGGGCGCAGTTGGATCCATTGTATTACCTAACCACATAGCTTGATCTGTGATTTCCTTCCATAGTTTATTATCCGATTTGCTAGTTTTGCCCATATTGTCTAATAACTTCTCTAGTTCATCATTATCAACATAATTAGTTGCATCTAACTGATCGACATTTTTTTTGATAATTTCCGTGCCCCTTTTAGTCAATGGCGCACTATATGACTGTGCAATAGTCGCATTGATAATCTCATTCAAAGTAGATAGGTAATCCTCATTATCAGAATGATTATCTACAGTAGTAGGCTTGCTATTATTTAGGTTATTATCCGTCAGATTGCCCTCGTTCTTATCACTTGTGTCCTCATCCTTTGCCACTTCATTTTCATTATTATTCATATGCATATTAGATGCACCATTATAGCTGTGGTTATGACCTGATGCATTCAGATCATCATCATTAGTGTATTTCATTATCAAATTCTTCATTTTATCATGAAAATCCAAGTTTATAATTAAAGTCAATAATTGCGCTCTCCTTAGCTCCGCAGGATTATTGCCTAGTCGTATCATCGTATTGAATATCGTCAAAGCATGGTCTAAATGCTTATATATCTGTTCATGAATACCAAACGTTGCATTGAACAACAACAGATTACATGATGCAGTAAACAAGTATTCCCTATCCATATAGCCAAACAGAGCAACCATGTTCTGCTTTTTTAGTTCCCAAAGTGATCGGATTGTATTCACTGAAGCCTGCAATGAGCAGTTCAATAAGGTTGAGATTGTATCTGAATAATTCTGCAAGTTTAAATATGTATTGTTGTCCTTAAATGTCTTTAACTGTATTGAAACGAAATGGAATAGCAGTGGTCTAATCGCTAAATTAATTCCTTGGAAATATTCGGTAAACATATTTGTACAGAGTCTCGATATTTTTAAATGCTTAACTGAGAAATCAACCTGTGAAAATATCGAGAGGTTATTTTTCCACCGTAGTAATTGTCTAATGATCTTTTGTAAAGTAGGCAGAATGTTATCCTTTGGTTGTCTTTGATACATCTGGTTTAATATATGTGCATTAATTTGAACAATCTTAACACAATTCGATATATATTCTGCTTCTGGAAAAATATAATGTTCACAACCTCGTGGAGGCAAACTCATATCGAAATCATCAGGCAATTCTGTTGATATTGTATAGTCCGTAAAACTCAATGGCAGTCCAGCTTTGCTACTCAGCATTCGCTCAAACATGTAAACTGTCCACCATAATCTTCTATGATGCTCCAATTCAAACCTGGTTAGTATATCCCTTTGTGAGTCGACATGCATACCCAGTATCAGACATGTTCTCAAGGCTTGGCCAAAGTAAAAATACGACAAAACAGTACGATCTGCTACTTGTAAGTAAAATGCATACAATAAGAGCGTCTCTATACCTCCTTCCTTTGTGACTATCTCCAAATTCTCGCTTGAAAATAATGAGTTGAATATCTTTGATGCAATCTGGAACCATTTTGCACCCGGTAGCTTATTTTTGTTAGAGCTATTTTCATTATCTAAGTAATCTTCACTAGCTCCACGATAAACTTCCCCTATTGCAAATATCAGAAACAACTTACAAAACCAGATTGATTGTAACGTAGAATCCTCGTAGAGCTTTTGTTTTGACTCATAAATGATATTTAAGCCATGCTTTATCAAACCCTCATTAAAAAAATAGAAACAACCATCATTATATGATATAAAAATATCAATCAATGAAATGGCATAATTATATGAGGGCAGACTGAAATAAATTGATCTTGTTACTGATGAATTATTCTCTGGATTGAAAATTATCTTAAAAGAGAGATCCTTTTGTTTTATAATCTTCTCAACAGGGTTGATCTGGTTGCTGTAATAAGCATTATTATTACTGATCGAATCATTTGAAATCGGTTTACATGGTTGGACATTAACGAAATCCTTTTTCAGGATTGGTAGTGGTTTAAATTTCTTGTTGGTAATGTACTCTGAAATCAATGATTGAATTTCTAAACCAAAAAGAGTCATTGAAGAAGACCCAACAAAATATATTTGACCCAATGAGGATTCTATAATTCTACCACTTCTTTGGGCAAAACTTGAGACGATTTCTTCATTATTATGATTATTGTATGCAGTCGAGTCTTTGCTGAAATCAATCGAAGCTGACGTATTCTTGGAACTTATTGTTTCTAAATATCTTGGATTACTGCTGTTGACGTTATTAGTTGTTGTTGCAGAATTTAAATTCGAAAATGAGGATATTCTAACGTCATTTGATATTAAATTACCACTTGTTTCAGTAACAACATTACTATCATTCATCAAATTCGATATCATTGCCTGTAGCTTCACATTTTCACGTTTTAAATCGGCTATTGAAGTTTGCAATTGCGAAATATATTTCATCGATACTACAATCTTCTTCGACGGTTCTGTATATTCACAAGTTAGATTGCTTTGCAAACATTTGACACACGGGTTGCCACCAGGGCATTTAATGTGACGTTTCCTGCACTGCAAACATGCTACTGAAGATCTTTTCCTTGGTCGCTTGAAATCGTTTGTTGTGGGGTTGTTCTTAATAGACGAAATACTTGCTGTCGATGTCCTAGTAGCAGTCGAAGATGTCGAAGATGTTGGAGATGTCGTTAAAATTTCCTTTTGCTCATCCGGAAGGGATGCCGATACCGATCCATCAACAGGGTTTAAAATGCTGTTGAAATCTCTCTTCCTAGAATCTTCCTCTATCGCAAATGAGAGGTACGAATTATTATCTCTGTTCTGATTGCCATTGGATTTGCCATCGGTATGGTAAAATGCTGTCATATTAGGGAACGCATCTATTTCTTCGTTATTGCTCGCCCTCCGGGTGCTCTTGCTATTACTGCTGGTACCAGTGCTTTTCAATTGCATAGAAAAAGCTATTGTGGCTGTTTAGAAAATGCAATCACTTATACAATTGCGATATCTAATACTCTGTATCCTATATTCAATGTTCTACCACAGTTTGGGGGTTGCACATCTAATTTTCCAATGAGTCAATATCTCCCTTAATATATCGATCAACTACTCAACCAGTCCTGACTACCGAATATGAAAATACCTATCAATACACTGGCCTGCTGGAGCTATTTGTTAATCTATTTTTGAAACTATCAACCCAAATTTGTAAACTAAAACACTTGTAATATACGCTTCAACTGTCTCCCATCGTCAAGTTTGAAGTCTAACCGCCCACAGTTCTTACTCCAAAAACACGATAGTATTGCTTACCCTACACACACAACAGCTGGTTCCACACGAAATTCAACACAAAGTACATCCGGGTAAAGTAATCGTCCCTGATGATATTCGTTGCAAATGACATTTTTGAAGCTGTTTGGGAACTGACCAATAAAATTTAAAGCATCAGAGTTCCTACCGAAAGTTTGGAAACCCGCGAACAGGGCGAAAAAGGGTTGGTATGGTATAAAGACTTGGATTTGTTAACAACCGTTTTATTTACCCATTAATATTGAATCTGGAGTATTGATATTATAATTCCTTGTGTATAATTTTATTGATAGGCTGAGATAATAGTGTTTCAGATTGCTCAATTGACCAACCCAAACAACCAAACTAATACTTACTTATATCTACAATGTCCTTAGCTAGATCTGCCTCAAACAAGTTAGACTGGGCCAAAGTTATCTCTTCCCTGAGGATCACTGGCAAGACTGCTACAGAATTATCTAATTTCAAGAAGAGAAATGATGAAGCTAGAAGAAAGTTACTAGAATTGGAACAGCAACCAGAAACTGTGGAATTCAACCACTACCGCTCTGTCCTCAAGAACACACAGATTGTTGACCAGATCCAAGCATTCTACAAGTCATACAAGCCAGTCACCATTGACTCTACAAAGCAGATCAACACTATCGAATCGTTCGAGAAACTTGCCATGTCTAATGCAAAGGCAACCGAACAAATGGTATCAAAGGAGTTGTCTGCCCTAAAGGAAACATTACAAAACATAGAAAACGCTAGACCATTCGACGAATTAACTGTCGACGACTTAGCCAAGGCTGAACCTGAAATCGACCAAAAGGTTGAGGAGATGGTCAAGAAGGGTAAATGGGATGTACCAGGTTATGCTGATAAATTCGGTAATTTGAATTTGATGTAAGCAAACCTCAATACGCTGGTTATACAATTAAATTTAAATTATATTCCTCTTTAAAAAAGGCAAAATTAACTAACGAACCTATATTATACATTCATAAACCAAACTCAATCATATATATGACACCTTTATACTTCTTTTTTTAATTTTAAACTATCATTACTAAATTATATCTTAGCATATATGTGAAGAAGATGTTTCAAGGAAATCGTGGAACATAAAAAAGATATAACACAAAACGACTACTACTAAAGGATAGCAGACATAGAGAGAAGAAAGTTCTTCACAGCATGAATAAAGAATTAGCAGAGAAGTTTTTGCATTGCATATCACATGAGAGAGATCAAGACGTCAAACAGACAACAGAGATTCTAAAGACGTTGCCATTAACGAAGTTAGTGTCAAATGGGCTTGCGATCAATCATTTGGCTTTGGAAAACATTAGGACAGGGTTGGCTGGCAAAATTTACGTCGAATTAGGCCCTGACACTTCCATAACAGATGAGATTCATAGGGGTGATATTAAAGTAGGTGACATAGTAATAATAGAACCTCCGTCTTCCTCGGGCTCATCATCAGGAACCTCCTCTTCAAAAAGATCAAGCAAAAAGAAGAAAGAGTCAAAGCAGAAGATTAGCCATGATTCAGAGGATAGTGATAGTGAAAAGGTCAAATGTAGCGGGGTTGTATACCGAATGTCCACAAAACAAATAGTCTTGACAATAGACGAACAGCAAGAACAGGAAGCGACCAAATTGTATTCCTACCCAAGACTATGTATTGTCAAAACAACAAATACAATTACGTATAAACGAATGGAATCAACAATGAGAAAACTGGCTGAATTCGAATCGTTGCCATCAAACAGGGTTACTCAATTATTGCTCAATGAAACACCGTTTCAAAAGTCGACCTCTAGTTCAGGTAGTATAGCATTTAACAACCCAAACTTGAATGAATCCCAAAAAAATGCAATACAGTTTTCTCTTTCCAATGATATTTCCATTATTCATGGACCACCGGGGACTGGCAAGACGTACACACTCATTGAATTGATCCAGCAATTGGTTGCAAAGGGGGAACGAATTCTTGTGTGTGGGCCATCAAACATATCAGTGGACACCATTTTAGAACGATTGGGCAAAATTCTTCCAGGAAATCTATTGTTGCGAATTGGCCATCCAGCAAGATTACTGGATTCAAACTTGTCACATTCATTGGATATTCTAAGTAAAAACGGAGAGAAGGGTGCTATTATCAAGGATATTTATCGTGAGATAGATAAGACAATAGCAGGTGTCAAAAAATTAAAAAGCTACAAGGATAGAAGAGAAGCTTGGAATGAGGTGAAACAGTTAAGAAAAGAGTTGAGAATCAGAGAAAAAAAAGTCATAAAAGAATTAATCTTAGAAGCAAAAGTCATCGTAGCCACCTTACATGGATCCAGTAGTAGAGAACTTGGATTGGCCTATGGCGATGATATAGTAACAAAACTATTTGATACTGTTATCATCGATGAAGTTTCACAAGCTTTGGAGCCACAATGCTGGATACCACTTATTTCTCATTACAAATCAGATATTAAGAGATTGGTTATAGCCGGGGATAATAAGCAATTACCTCCAACAATCAAAACAGAAGACAACAAAAAGATCCAGCACACGTTGGAGACCACTTTATTTGATAGACTGGTAAGTACATATGGCGATCAATTTAAAAATTTATTGAATGTTCAGTATAGAATGAATGAGAATATTATGCAGTTCTCTTCGTTGGAGATGTACGACAATAAATTGCTGACCAGTGAAGATATCGCGAAGAAAACATTAGTTGATCTGCCAGGTGTTGATTCAAATGATGATACGACGCTTCCACTTATTTGGTATGATACTCAAGGGGACGAATTTCTTGAAAGCAACACTTCATCTGAAGATGCGAAACAAAACTTATTAATGCAATCAAAATATAATGAAAATGAAGTTTTGCTAGTTAAAGAACATGTAGCTAAATTAATCGAAAGCAATGTTACCCAGGACTTCATTGGGATCATATCACCATATAGTGCACAGGTTTCGTTACTCAAAAAATCAGTAAGTGAAAGTTACCCTGGTATCGAAATTTCAACTGTCGATGGGTTCCAAGGTAGAGAGAAGGAAGTTATAATATTGTCATTAGTGCGTAGCAACGAGAAGAATGAGGTCGGTTTTCTCAAGGAGGAACGAAGGTTGAATGTTGCAATGACACGGCCAAAGAAGCAATTGTGTGTCATTGGTAACATTGAAATATTACAAAGATCTGGCAACAAATACTTGAAAAACTGGGCAGATTGGAGTGAGGAAAATAGTGATATTAGATATCCTAATATTGATGAACTTTTATAAAGTAATTGTGTATAAGTTTGTATAAATACATATCGCGTGCATTTCCATCTGCTTAATTATCTCCGTCGTAAACATAAAAGTCGACATTTTCATCTGCTGTAACAAACATTGAATATTTTGGATTGAAGGCAATGGATCTAGCACAGGAATCTGGCGCAGCAGAAATCGACCCCTGGGGCTTTAATTTTTTGTAAGAAATCGATTCTGAATCGTTCCAATACATAATTTTCCCGTTATAGTCAGTTCCAAGAATAAATTTACCATCAGGTGAAAAGCATGCAGACCCGGAGTCCATGAATTCTCTTAAAGGAAATGGCTTTGTGCCAGTTAACTCAAATAGTAGTTCGCCTGAAAAAGCATCGAATAATAAATGCTTCCCATATGAAGATGCTACGAGTAAATATCTACCATCATTCGAAAATTCGACTTTATTCCAGTCAGTAAAGTTTTTATCAACTTTTATCACTAAAAATGGCCCTTTATTCAGCTGCTTTATATTATATAGTACGATTTCAAATGATTCTGGATTTCCTAATGCAAACACGAGTCCGGATGGATCGTATGCTATACAGTTTGGTACCACAGTTGGTATAATAGCTTGGGCTTTGGAAGACCTTAGATCCCACAGCCTAACAGATTCATCATAAGATGCGGACAAAAATGTATCATTTAGAGGTGACATTTCCAAGTCATGGACCAAAGCACCATGACCAGTAAAGTACCTTAAATATTGATTAGTTTCCAAATTCAAATGTCTTATATCAAACGATTTCATCGTGGATGAATATATACATTCGTTTTGTGCATGCGTAAACTTTGCAGAATGACACCCGTACTTCTTGGATCCTATTGTGTTTAAAAATTTGCAGGTAATGCTATCATATAAATGCATATTATCGTTTGCAGATGCTGTCAGAAGGTATTTACCATGGTCATCGAAACTTAACGATGTTATTGGTGCCACTTCTTTTTCTTGCAGTCTAAATGTCTTGACAGCCTTGAATTTCGAAAGGGACTCTTTTGAGATTGGAAGAGACATGATCTGTTATGGTATATAGTACAATGTAGTCTTATGAGTGTGATAATTGCAGCAATGCCTCTCTTTCAACTCCCTTGTATGGGTCTATTCTACTTCCGTGTTTGCACAGTAACAAATTTTTTCAGTCAATTAAAACCTTTTAGAATATGTATAATAAATCAAACCAGAAAAAAAGTAAATGCAATTGTGTAAAGACTACATTACATGAACAAACATTAATAGTACAAATAGAAAAGTAATTAATAGACAAAGATGGGATTAAAGAGTATTATACACATTGGGATCGATGTAACGTTGTTTGGTATGCTTTTGGCAGCCGTTAGAAGAAATACAGGCTATGTATTAGCTTATGAAAGGTATAGTTTTAGTACCCTGATATATAGCTTTCTAAGCTGGGGAGAATACTGCTACAAGAAAACTGTAATCAGTTTTTTGGATTCTGGAAGGTTTAGGAAACAGTTGAAGCAATATGATGGGTTCATCAATGATATTGAGGAAATACGTGAAACCTATGACGATGATAATTCAAGTGGGAACAGCCGTGTGTTCCCAAGAAACTAAGTCAAGAAGGGGCGTGCCTAGAACATATGAAATCTACAAATTATTATATATTCACTACTTAAAATATAATGCTTTATGTCTTTGATTACCTATGCCTCTAATAGCTTGATCTTATGGTTCCAGAGATTCCTCCTTATTGGGTCGTATTTCGAGGCTAAACATTTGTAGGCAATGATCGACAGAGATTTGTTGTCAAGTATAGGTAATGAGTTTAGGTGTGCGAAATATTCTAGTCCGTAGGAGGATTCTATGTCACTTAAGGAATCTGAAGCCACGGATGCAGCAGATAAATCATCGAAGTTGATGAACTTCTTTGTAAACTCGACAATCTCCAGAATTTTCTCCTTATTATTCTTATAAAAGAAGTCCATGAACCCTCGCAAGTAGTTCCACGAGCTTATGTTTTGTGGCACAAACTCAATCTTGTCCTTCACATAATTCAACTCGTCGTTGATCTCTATGTCGTTTAGTTGGTCCTGCAACTGCAAATTTTTGAACATAAACATTCTGTGGTTCCAAGCACTGTTGTTGTATACGTCCCTGTTAATAAATTCGTTGGTGAAGGTGAATTCGTTTGAGAAGTCCTGGAAGAAGTTGCAGCACCATTTTCTGTAGGACCAAACATGATAGTTTTTTGTGTCCTCATCTATCATAATTTGTAAAACTGGTAGATCTCTCTTAATGGATGGCTTGGGATGCAGTTTGGAAAGCAAAGCCTGCCTATAGGACCAAATCTGGTAATTCTTTGGGTTGTTTAGAGTAACCTCATCCAGCCAATCGAGCTCAGTATTCAACAGACAAACTTTTCTAGCATCTTCATTCTCTACCAAGGCATCTTCGTCTGACAGCAGATGTTCAATAATATTGTAACGGTAGTTCCACACGGTATAGAAGGCTGGTGCCAGGTCAATCAGTTTTGAGGTTAAGTTCAGAGCTCTAATCGACATCTCATTCTTTTGGAGAAGTGCCCTACCTAAACCCATCAGTTGTTTGTACTCATCAGTATACATAATACGGCACAGCTCATTCGAGTCAGCATTATCATCCCCCGGACCACTGCCATCAATCGGCAACGGCTCAATGTCACTATAATTTTCAATATCAAACTTAAAAGAGTCCATTAGTGTACAGGTATGCGGGTATGGTTACAATTCAGTATTATAAACACACTGTTTACCAATACCCCAGAGGTGACGATATATATAAACACATGCCCAGTTGTGGTTACTCGTTGTTTAAGGGAATCTCGTACAAATGCTGTGAATTTGTTTCAAAATGAAACTTGAAAAGTTAGGGCAAGGTCCAAGCCCTAATCGCGTTTCACGACAGCCTTTCAGGTGGAAAATCCGGAAAACAAAACGGAAAATTATTAATGAAGCAAAGAAAATTATTCGCTGCGTCAGGTCGAGCAATTTGTAAATAGAGGCGATATGGAAGATGGGGATGCCAAGTGCAACGGCTTCAAACATCTCAGGGCCTTTGCATACCGTTTTAAATATATTATCTTAATTCACAATCATAGCCCTACCTGCATTATAACTTCATTACTATTTTGAATACACACACGCACAAACAAATATACATATAGATTCACACTGACTGACTGATTGAATTATGAGTGTTCTACCTCGTAACATTCCAGACAAATCCAGCAATCCTGATTTAGACACCAGGAAACAAAATGGCCACATTGAGGATACTTCCGATCTGGGAGCTAATACAGTAGATTTCGATGATAATCTCTCAACAATTGTTGATAGCTTACTAATGAATGACTATTTACACTCAGTCCCTCAGACAACCAGTGCCAATACCAATGCCGAAATAAATAGCACTCATATATCTGAATTACCTTCTGGGCAGACTGAACTTGTTAATTCAGCAAATTTCTTAAATTCACAATACACACACGATACCATACCAATCTCATCTTCCGTTGCTAATGCACATCCAAGTTCGCGTTCCAATTCAGACTCATCAAACAATTATGATACAGCACACTCAACTACTAAACAAGATCAAGCACCAACGAACCATTCTCGTGTAAACACATACAACCTTTTGAAATTTGGTAGAGACAAGCCAATAGACACTGAGTTTGTGGATCCATCCGCTTTTGTAAACATAGACGAAGAGAAACTACCGATGTTCTTGAGGATTACTGGCCTTCCAACTGTCTCTAGGGTGGAGAACCAACTGAAATTAAAACTAACCATGCTACCAAATATAGATATGGACAACAAGACTACATTTAATATCGATACAAAAGAGATGATCCATCTGCCGACGGATTCAATTGCCAAGGAGAAATTTTTTGTAAATGATGACATACTGGCTGGAAAGCAACCAGCATTCCAGGAGAAGATGTTGTATCTTGATGCGTTCTTATTATGCTCATCAAACAACGAACAAACATACGTCTGCAATAGGTGTGTCCAAAGGGAACAGAGAAGAGCATCCAGAAGAAAATCAGGACTAAGTGATAATATACTATGGTGCAATAATAAAAATAGGAGAGCTATCATATTCAATAACAAACAAATATTTAGACTTGATCATACCACAACAGAAAGCAATAATACGGAGGTTAATTTCGAACTGATAACCAGAATCGTTTGCTACTGCAGACATCATAGGGCGAATGACGGATTCAAAATACTCTTTGTTGTCAGAGATTCAGATGATAACATTATAGCAAAAACATTTTCAAATTCAATTATAATTATGGATAAGAAACTGAGCTCACATTCAACAAGCTCGTCCTCATCTCTGAGAATTGGTGCTGAAAACGATTCAAGCGACAACCTCAAACCAAATACCCACACTATCACTAAAAATAAACCAGCAAAACAAAGCACAATAGCAGAAGCCTTTACATCTAATATATTGTTCCAGTCTTCTCCTTCTGATTCTCTTTCTACTTCAAGTAATGATTCATCACCACATATTATGGACTCTGATATCTTACTCGATCTACCGCAAAATGATTCTAATTTTGAAAACCACTTTAATAACTACAATTTTAACCATCCAAAAGCACATTCACCAACCATGCAAAGCCAATACCCATTCCCTTCCCCAACATCAATGAGTGAAGATAGCTTAAGTAATAAGGATTTGAACCAAATAATTAATGATATCAATAGCAATAGAAAAAAGCCTAGAACAAGCATAGACTCACAGCAATGGACAAACCATAACCATCTGCCAAGACAAAGTACACCGACCAACTTATTTAACAGAAAGATAGGTATGAACTCGAATCTAAACGGCAGCAATAACATTAACAGCATTCAGCAAATAGTTGACACCACTAAACCAACCATTCAAAGAATTATCCCATCTCAAGGTTCGATAAATGGTGGTATCGAAATCACCTTATTAGGCAGTAACTTTAAACAAGGCCAAATAATTAAATTTGGCGATAACATTGCTCTATCAACTCAATGCTGGAACGACTCTACAATGGTTACGTACTTACCTCCTGCACCAGCCGCTGGCCAAGTTCTCGTAACTGTCATCGACGAATCTGTAGATCCGTTATCAACTGAATCATCCTCGCCATCGTTAAATAATGCCCAGCAAGTCAACCCTTATTCCTCTATTAATAGTAACTCATCAGCTATTTTCACATACGTTGATGATTCTGACAAACAATTAATTGAATTAGCACTACAAATTGTTGGCTTGAAGATGAATGGTAAACTTCAAGATGCACGTAATATTGCAAAGACGATCATTGGGAACAATAATAATCTCAATATGAACAGTAACAATACTGAATCATCAAGACACAACTCTTCCTACCAATCGGATAATAGATATAATTTTATTAATAATCTATCTGATGAGAATTTAATAATCAATACAATAAGGTCGTTCAGAAGAGGAAAGATTAACCTGAATTTATCCATGTGTGATGAAGAGGGTAGGACATTATTACATTATGCAGCACTCAAATCATATTACAAATTAACTAAAATGTTAATAAGTTATGGTGCACATTTAGAGAAGACAGACGCATTTGGATTTAACGCATTCCATTATTCTTGTATTGGTGGTGATTTGAACATCATCGATCTTTTCCACAAAGGTTGTAAAATTGATATAACTTTAAGGACATCAAATGGGTTAAGCGCAAAGGAATTACTGTGGAACAACCATAAGATCCAATGGAGTAATATTTTTTCCTCATTCAGCGAATCAGAAGGTGACATTTCATCATCTGTCTCTTTATCTAGCAGGTCATCTTTTATTAACCAGAATGACCATGATGTTAATGCAGAGGATATGGTGATGAATGAGCATAATGTCAGTCTGCTGGAGTTTGAGAGCAGTGATGACGGTTACGAAGAATCAGATAACGATGACTTTTATGATGAAGGTAATGCTGACGATTTTGATACATCCACAACCAGAACAATTAACTTAGAACATGATGATGCGACATCTGATGAAAATCAACTATCGATATGGGATAGAATGAAAAATAGGCTCAATGATGAATTGCTGCCTAAGTACGAGGAGCTGTTCCCAAAGAGCTTTTTAGATCCTAACAATAAGACGGCAGAATCTAGCCCAAACGTAGCAGATGAAAGTACAACCCCAGCCTTACAAGATGGAAGTTTTAGCTTAACAGGAAATAGGAAAGAGGTTCACGATGGATTTGAAGACGACGAAGACGATGATGAAGAGGCCCTAATGAAAGGGTTTAACTCGTTCTTCTTACAGCAAAAGAAAAATTTTCAGAATGATAAGATGTTATTATTTTTTTGGTTACCTCTGATGGTCATTTTGCTGTGCTGGATGTCAATTTACCTTCTCGGAAGGAAAGACAATCTCGTCCAATATATTAGTGATGGTATTTCAAAGTACTTGAGAATTGGGCTAGCTAAAATAATACTAGGGAATAAAAGAATGAAGAGCTCATTTAAGCATCATTTCTCTAACTTTCAAAACCCAACAAACATTTTTAATGAATTAAGAAACTAAGAAAGTACGAATGAATGTAATTAGCAATCTTACTTAATTTTCAATATATATTCAACTCTTTAACTTTTACGTATCTCATGCCGTGTTAATTTCCAATGCAATATATTGCTACGCTTTTTCTCTCTGGTGGTTTTTCTTCGGCTTCTGATAAATTTGCGATGAGGTGCAAATTTTTTATCTATAGAAGTAGAAATTTCAACATTGAATATATTGATCAGCTAGAACATTTATATAAATACCAATAACAAAAAGCATTAGCTAAGTATCAAATGTCTGCAAATCAGTTTAGAATTATCGTTGGTTCATATGAACACAACATTCTGTGTTTATCTTTAGATTTATCACTGGAAACCCCGGTTTTTACACCAATCTTCCATTTCCAAGCTCATTCATTAAGTGTGAAGTGCTTAGATATTTCTAGGAGGTATCTGGTGTCAGGTTCAAACGATGAGCATATTAGAATTTATGATCTTCAGAAAAGAAAGGAGTTGGGTACCTTATTGGCCCATCAGGGCTCGATAACCTCTTTGAAATTTTCCAGGAGTGAAGGCAACCGTAATAATAAATGGCTATTATCGGCATCAGAAGACAACAAAATTATTATCTGGAGGGTTAAAGATTGGGAGAACTTTGGAACTCTAAAGGGTCACATTGCTCGAATAAACGATATGGATATCCACCCATCCGGTAGAATCGCTGTTAGTGTTTCGGAAGATCATTCTATCAGACTATGGAATTTGATGACCGTGAAGAAGGCTGCCGTCTTAAAATTAAGAAACTATTCTCAGAATGGTCAGTTTGTCAGATGGTTAGGAACAGGTGACTTTTTTGCTGTTGCGTTGATGAATAAAGTACTGATTTACGCCACCGAGGATGCCAAAGTCCATTATGAAATCGATTTACCTCGTAAGACTATCATGCATATTGAAAGATATGTTGTCGATGAAACAGAATATCTGTGTGTTGGTTTGAGTGATGGTAATATTCAATTATATGATGCTGCTAAACTAGTGGCAGAAGATGTAGAGGATATAACTCCTGAATTCTCACTATTAGGCCACACAAACCGTGTTAAAGATTTCAAATTTTACAAGAATGAATTTGGCACCTACTTAATTAGTATCGGTTCTGATGGTAAGGTAGTTGTCTGGGATATGGAATCGGAAGACCATCCACAAATTGCAGTGTATGATTGTGGCGAAAGATTAAACTGTTTGGCTGTTTGTGATGAGGCTGTTGAGAAATATGAGACAGTAAAGAAGAGAGATTCCGAGGCGTTGGACCTAGGTGAGCAAAGTGAAGTTGAAAGTGACGCTGAGGATATTAAGAAAGCAATGTTTGGAGCAAAAAACAAAAAGAGCAAGAACAGTAAGAAGTTTAAGAAGAAGAAGGTTTCCGTTGAGCTTGAATAAGGTTGATATGAGCAGACAAATATTTGTAATATTTATGGAATAGATAATAATATTTTATACATTAAGAAAATCCTTTCAATTTTTGCATATATATGTCTAAATATTTTAAAGTTTGCACTCTTATTACTGGGATGACTTCTTTACACGAGCACAGTGCTTTTTAAAAAGCCCCTCTGACTTAACCCACACTGGTTCCTTTTGCCTTTCCAGCAACTGTTCTAATGAAGGTAATAAATCCTTGGCGAAAAATTCTGATGCTTCTCTTGGTAACAATGTAGGTAAATGATCGATCGATATTACGGAAAGTTTCGGACCGGCTGTAGTACGTACAAGTACCGTTGGTCTATTGAAATTTGTGGCAACCGCGTATATTGGAATTGGGTTATGTGGGTTCGTTGTATCAGCCGATACATCGACTACAGTTCTTAGTTTTCTATTCTTATCGTTCAAAAGTGAATAATCGATAAACGGCGGAATTGGTTTGGATAGGTATATGCAGTTGATAAATATGTCTACCTCCGCAATTTCAGGGAATGGCCCACCTCGTGCAGTTTCCTTCATATCCCACTTAATTAAATTCTCTTCAGGAAGGCCAATGCTCTTTAGGAACGTTAGGGCACCAGTGCCACAACGGCCCAACCTTCCGATCACTAAAGCCTTTGGTGCTCTTACCCCATGTTCCAGAGCATTTCTGTAGTAATGCTTAATATCTTCAATAAGGGCGTCTTCATTTGGATAAGGTGTTACTGCCCCTAACTCTTCAGAATCACTATGGGTCTGTTTAAAAGCCCAATCTTTAACACCTAATGCCGCCCCAGCAAATCCAGCATAAAACCCAAATGCTGCCACTCTTCTATTGTTATCATCTTCAAGGAATTCTAGATCATAAAGTGTCCCATTGCCATTGATAAATCGGGACAGTACATCCTTCCAACCATCCTGGTCTTTGTAGCAATGTGCAAATTGGATATGTTCGTGCACCAATGGAAATTTGTCTTCTTTTGGCATTTCTTTTAAACCAATAACGATTGTATCATTAGATGCTGAGGTCCATGAGCCTTTTGGTACAATAATGCTGCCTGCATCCTTATATTGTTGAACATTGAATATCGATTGTGGCGATTCTTCAACGTATATTTTGAAACCTTTAGAGATCAGGTTCTTAACTGTGGTAGGGGTTAGGGCTGCACGGGTTTCCAATGGTTTTGTTTCTGCTCGCAAGTGTAAAGTTACTGTCATCTTTTCTAGTTTCGAAGGTAGTTGTATTTTGCCTGAAGTATAATATTAGCTTAGATTGTAAACGTATTTGACAAAAGTAAAATATACCTGGATTATTGGGACAGTCGAGTCTATATGTATTATTTGATTGATTAACACTCAGTATTCAACATATGGAACATAAATAATTTTTTCGATATCGAAATGGTTAACTAATCAAAACGATCCTCAATAAGGGGTACATAATTTCACTCAGGGTTGTGTGATTACATTTCCCCAATTCTGAAATATGCATAGTGACGTTCATACTATGTAAAATTAGTTGCGCAATTGATATTTCTTTTGCCGAACGCACTGGATGAAATATCCAGATGGATATATTCTCTTCAAAAGTGCATAAGGTTGTGGTTGAGATGTTCTATTATCGAGGAATATTCCAGTATCTCTCTTTGACTCCGGAATACTTTCTAGCACGAACGGGAAGTACTTCCCAAACATCTTGGTTTTATAACAAAACACAGAAATGAAAACAAATAAAATTATACAGAGCATATCGATTTAGAGTTGGCCATTAACAATAAAATAATTGATAAAAGCTAGATCAGTGTAACGTGCACCAGAATGAGGAACGGCATGTCACCAGGGCAAACGCCTTCACAGCATAATTCAACTTTAGCCATATCGCCGTTTATTTCTAACAGAAACTCAAGACATCTTCCTCCACAAAGATCCACATCAAGATCATACTCTCTGACTCAAGGACAACAGATCCATTGTGCAAATAGTAACCCTAATATTAATATCATCAACAATAGTTCTGGTATTATCAATAGCCATAGCACTACTAACCAAGGAAAATTGGATACATATCAATCGATTGTTAGCAGTCCGTTAGGCCAAAAAACGACCCAAGATGTCCAATTCCCATCATTGAATACTCCATACCAGCAATCCAAATCCGATGGCAACAACAATATCTCAAATGTGAACGCTAATAACTCTTTGTTGCTAACTGCAAGGTCTAAAAATAGTATGTTTGGATACGCTGTACCATCTACCATACGAAAAGTAAGCATCCAAGAACGAGACTATAAGGAATCTGATTCTGATATTAATAGTTCAGCGCTTGGTCCTAGTTCTAATCAAAATGATAGCAATGATGGACTAGTCACAACATTAACCACCACCACAAACACAACAACAGCAGAGATTGATATATCTGAATTATCATCAGTTGAAAGACTAAGGCTGTGGAGGCATGACGCATTAATGCAACACATGCTAGGTACAGCTGAATATATTGGAAACAAAATATACTCGATAACTGATGACCCAAATGATGCATTTTGGCTTGCCCAGGTTTACTATAACAAAGGTGAATATAACCGTGCCTTCAACTTACTCTCTGAGAACCATCTGGAATCGATAAGTATCATGTGCCGTTATTTAATAACACTGTGCCTGTATAATTTACAGAGATTTGATGATGCATTGGATATTATTGGGGAGTCAAATCCGTTTGCAGAGGGTAGTAACGAAGACGAAGAGCTTGGAAACGACAGCGCGACTGATGGAAACGAAGAGTACGGCACTACTAGCCAACAAAGTGATGGTGGAATCAAAATAGAATCTTCGTTGTGTTATCTACGAGGCAAGATTTACAAGGCACAAAATAATTTCAATAAGGCAAAAGAGTCGTTTAAAGAAGCAGTGCTGATCGATGTTAAAAACTTTGAAGCATTCCAGGAATTAACAAATCAAAATTTACTGACCCCTCAAGAGGAATGGGACCTACTTGATGCACTTGACTTTTCTATGTTGGGGGATAACGAAAGTATGATTAAGCATCTTTATACGACAGGATGTTCAAACCTTGTTAACAGAAATAGAATTCTAGAGTCTCGAAAAATCTTGATCAATGAATTTAGTCTCGAAAGCAATGCTGATATGATAAAAACTAAAATTGACATGCTATACACAAGTTGTAAATTCAACGAATGCTTAGAGCTAGCCGAAGCCGCTCTTGAGAAAGATGAATTAAATCCACACATTTTGCCAACCTATATTTCATGTCTTTATGAATTAGGCGCCAAGAATAAATTGTTTTTACTCTCACATAATTTAGCAGAAAAGATGCATAAAAGCGCAATAACGTGGTTTTCCGTAGCTACATATTATATGGTTATTAAGAAAATCCACGAGGCAAGGAAATATTTTTCTAAATCATCAATATTGGATCCAACATTTGCCCCTTCATGGCTGGGGTTTGTTCATACGTTTGCTCTGGAAGGTGAGCAAGATCAAGCACTGGCAGCATATTCCACTGCGTCCAGGTTTTTCCCAGGAAACCATCTCCCAAACTTATTTTTGGGTATGCAATACATGTCCTCAAATAATTATGCCCTAGCAGAGGAATACTATATTCTATCGTATGATATTTGCCCGCAAGACCCATTGCTATTAAATGAGATGGGGGTATTGTACTTTAAAAAGGAGGAATATGAAAAATCCAAAAAATTCTTAAACAAAGCAATGGAACAGATTAAAGAGTTAGATCCGACTTCAAGAACTGCAATATCAATTCAACTAAATTTAGCGCATGCATATAGAAAACTGGGTGATAACGAAAGGGCTATTAAGTGCTTTAAGTATATTCTGGAAGACTCTGAAAAGGATCCTGATGTATATGTGACATTGGCATTTTTATATTTGAAGACAAAGCAATTGGAAAAAGCGATTGATTATTTACACAAGGCACTTGCCTTGAATCCAAAGAATACAGCCGCACAGGAATTATTGCTTCATACGTTAGAGTTGAATATTGTACTGGCGTTGGATAATGATCATCCTTTGATAGTAAATTCAAAAATTCAAGAGGATATTGGCATATTGGGAAATCCTGGTGATGATATAATTCATTTGAATGAGAAGAAAAGGTCATCGATGCCATTTTTTGATTCAAATGGGTTATCAAAGAAAATACGAAAGAATGAAGACATGCAGTCATATAAGAATATCACTTTAGATCCGAATGAAGTAGTCGAAATAGAAAGTGACGATAAGGACGACGGAATGATGGAGTTAGAATAAAAGCTAGATATAGAGTATATAATTTAGATAGTAACACACTCAGCTCGTGCATATTTATACAATGCTTCAGTTTGCATATGAAAATTATTAAAGATCTAATACTCGACGAACATCAAATCTGGATTTTTATTAATATCAAATTTGTGATCAACGTCGGATTTGCTCTTTGTAGGAAGTCGTGCCCTTGGTTCATTCTTAAATACATGGATAGGTTTTGTGTCATTATCTTGTGACTTGTTTGTCTTTTTTCGTCTATTTTTTTTACTAGTTTCAACATTTTCTGTAGCATTTTTCTTCTGCAACTGCAATTCACCTTTGGGCTTTTCGATCTTAGTATTTGTTTCTGATTCTTTAGTTTGCTTTTTGCGTTGTTTCTTCATTTTCTTTTTCGTAATTGAATCAGATTCTGGCTTATTTTCTTCATCCAACTTCTCAATAGGTTTGCCACTAGTATCTTTTGTTTCCTTCATTTTATTCTCACTTTTCTTTTTCTTTTGACGTTTCTCTTTACGGTTATCATCATTTGAACCATCTAATATATCTTGGCTATTTAATTTCTCTTCTATAACATTAATTGTCTCATCTAAATCAAAGTTTCTTGCGCCAGCTTGCCCACCATTATTGCCTACATCGTTAATATTCTTCTGCTTCTTCTTCTTCTTCTCATTAGATTTTTCTTTTACTTCCAACCTTTGATTTAACTTTTCTAGTCGTGATAGTCTGGAATGTTTATTATCCAAGGAGGACCCTCTGCTGTCAGAAATATTTCCTTTACTCCCCTGCTCTTTCATATCTAGCTTCTCGGAAATAGTAATTTTATCGTGCCTATTTGTAACTTCTTTTCTAGTTTTATTTCTATCAGAACGTCTTTTGATATTGCTGTCAATTCCATTTATCTTGGTATGGTTATCCTTTTCTTGATGTTTTTTACTCTTCTTGACAGGCTTCTCTCTCTGGAAGTTCAGAGATTCATCTTGCTTTATCTTAAAGAGTTTATCATTTTCAGGGCTCAGAATTAAATCATCCAAGCCGTCAATCAGGTCATCAAGATCATTCGTCGAACTCTCAATCTTAACCGAACGCAATGCATTATCTTGTATTGATGTTGCAGTGACCCCTATATTTTCTGTGCTACCACTGAGCCAATGTGAACTACTGCTGCTCGGATACTCGTTCTTTTTAATTTCATGGGTATCTGTTAAAAGAAAATCCAATAGGTCATCGTCATCCATCTTTCTTTAGTGAGTTATATCCACCCTATCTGTGTTTGTTTCTGTTGCTGGGCAGTCCTGCTGTTTCTTGCTCTGTGTCTATCGAATTTCTTGAAAGGCAAAAGCGGATTAAAAATATCAGTCTGCTTGATTACCTCTATCAAATATTCTTAAATAACAAACATCCCCAAAAAAGAGATAGAGATAGGCCGGAACCAAATGTTATTATCAAGAACTATTACAAGGTCGACTGCATCCAAGCATATGCTTTCAGGTCGCCTTCTATCCTCGACAGCACTGTCCAGCATCACACATGCACCAGCAAGATCGATAGCCCCACTATCAACTCGATTTTTCAGTTCGAAAAAAAACACTGTGGAAATTCCTAAATTGAAAAAGCAAAAGCAGTTCCACCAGGAATCTCGAGTTTTCGAGAAAGTAAGTGGTGTTCAAAAGAAGGATCAGACCGATAATCACAGTGGTAAAAAGTTATTACTCGTTGCATTGCTAGCTATATCTACAACTTTAATATCATTTTCGTACCAAAAGGATTTACCAGTGGAATTTCTAGAAGAAGAACAAGATCAACAAGAAGAACCAACTATGTCAAAGCAAGAGACCCCAAAGCCTGAATTCACTCAGGACCAAGTGCAAGTCATATTTGTACTAGGTGGCCCCGGTGTAGGAAAGGGTACTCAATGTGAGAAATTAGTTCATAATTATAATTTCGTTCATTTATCTGCAGGTGATCTGTTGAGAGCTGAACAAAACCGGGAGGGCTCGGAGTTTGGACAATTAATTAAGCATTATATAACCGAAGGCTTGATTGTTCCACAGGAGATTACCATCCAGCTATTGAGAAACGCTATTGAGGAGAATTACAGAAAGAATGCTAAAAAAAATTTCTTGATTGACGGTTTCCCTAGAAAGATGGACCAGGCAGTCACCTTTGAGGAGCTTATTGTTCCAAGCAAGTTTGTTTTATTCTTTGATTGTTCTGAGGAGGTCATGTTGAAGAGATTACTCAAGCGTGCCAAGACAAGTGGTAGAGAAGATGACAACATGGAGTCTATTAGAAAGAGATTCAAGACATTCGTTGAAACCAGTATGCCGGTTATTGAATACTTTGAGAAACAGAATAAGGTTGTGAAGATTAATTGCGAGAGATCTGTTGATGATGTCTACAAACAGGTTCAAGGCGCAATTAAAGAGAGGATTGATTAGAATTGTGTAGGATATGCATGTATATATGTACATACGAGCATGCTTATTAATAGATTACAATTTGCTAATAGAATTCTTTCACAATTTATGATACCAGTCCAAAGCTAATATACTTACTAATGGTAACTTCAGGAAACCCATTTGAAACAGGTTTCACATAGACGATTCTTAGAACACTGTGTCCGTTTATTCTACTGGAGTTTTCTAAATCTTTGAATATATGATTATTGATTTCACTCTTATATATCTTGCAGTTTACCTTGTAATGACTGAAAGTATTGTAAATGCTCATTTGGAAGCAATATGGTATTGTTGTCCAAGTTGATATTATTGATAAGAGAAGCATCTTAACCGTTCTTTCATTTATCAGTAATCGACATATGCATCAAAATCACCTCAGTAATATGGTTGGCAACGGCTCATGAGATCCCCTTGTTAAGGACAGATATTGTGATCATTTACCTGGCATGACTAAGTTATGAATGTGGCATCTTAAAAATACTATGCAACGATTTACCCATTCCTATATAACTAGTATGCTAACCGCATGGCTTATCATAGTATTGGAGCATGCCGCTAATTATGATCTTCAGACTGCAGATTCATAATTGAAAGGAAGCCGAATTTTTAAACAGTCACGAAACCTCCCGATTGATATCCAGTGTACACTGCCCAAACTATACTGGGCTAACCAACCAGACTCGTACCTTCCGCCATATATTATCTAACTCAACGTACCACTTGCATCGCAATCTATAGTGTCTGATATGTTCCAAGATCGCTTGCAACGAGTTTTTTGATCTTTGGAAAAAAAATCTTGTTCTTACGATTCTGTAACAAACAAGTTTGGCAAGTACTTGTTCATGCAGTATTTGGTTGAGGATTTTGTTTAATCATAGTCAAAGTATTATGACCAACAGTCTCTATCGTGGGAGAAAGAGTGTAGAGTTTCGTTTTTATTTATACCAATTTCGTTTTATTTTTTTTAGGTTATTAGTTCGTTGAATTCAATCCCTTTTCACCACCAAATAAAGCCCCCGTCCCCTGCCTCTCCATCCTCATTTCCATTTCGTTAGGCTAGTGACAAGTTCATTAAAAGAATGGAAAAATTTAACCCCGACTGGGCAAAGGATGTCTCATGCAGGAATATTATAATATATGGTTATTGTAAAAAACAGAAGGACGGTTGCCCCTTCAAGCACGATTCTGATATGCTAGCAGGCACTGCTGATGCCAAGACTTCTGAAACAGAGCAGAGCAATAAAGCCACTGTTGATTTGTCCCGTAGCTCTGTTACAGCTCCACCTGGATTAATTGAATCTCAAACCCACACTATGAGCAGCCCTCAATTGGCATCACTAAGCAACTCTGTGCAAAGTCCAAACCCTGGCGCTAATTCGCCGTCTATACATAAATTCAATGCAAAAATATCTGAGAGTTTCACACCAATGGCAAGTAAAGCACCAGATTTCACCGGTGTTCCATTAAATTCAACAAGTGAACTTCAATTGCAACAGTCTACACAGAGACAGCAGTTTGAGTCAAATAAGAATAAGTTGCAGTTGCATAGCACGATTCCAACCCAGCCTACAAGTCAACAGTTTTCAGCCAACTTCGATGTCTATGCATCCGAAAGTTTTACTCCAACATCAACAAAAGGCAATAACATAGATGCATTGGAAAAGGCGAACAATAATACTAATAGTGCCTCTGGTGCGAACTTAATGGAATCAAAATTCTCAAATTTAGCATTAGATAATCATACACAGAATCTCCCAAGCACACCTCTCAACAACATGATGCCTCCTAATTCGTTGCATAACCCGATGATGCAGTCCTTACAACAGCAAAACATGACAATGCTCTCCGCACCATTATCATCAGCTTCATCGCAACATATCATGCCTCCACCGTTCGATGCCCAGCAACTGCCGACGAATAGTTCGTTACAAATGAATGCTATGCAGAATCACCAGCCACCGTTATTCCCCAACAATCAGCAAGGCCAGATAAATAGATTAAGGTACCCTATAATATATCCACCACCACAAAGCATCTTACAATACCACTTGTATGCACCTGACCCACCACCGCAACTTAAGTTGCCATTAAAGCCAAACGAAAGAACCCCTGAGATGTTATTTATACCAAACAATCTAAGAGAACAGTTGGTTAAAAGGAACTTGGCATCTTTACAGGTCTTCCCACCTGGCGGTGCATTACCTGACATCGTTCAAGACTATTTTGGCCTGGTGCCACTGGATTTTCATCAGCAGACTATTGGTAAGGATCGTTATAACGGTCATCAAAACTCGTTATTTAAGGTATTTTCAAATTTGGACGGTAAAATTTATGTCATGCGTAGAATCCATAATATCGATAAGAAAGTCGGGTCGCAACAGATCTCATCAATATTCAATAAATGGAATAGTGTTAAAACATCAAATGTAGTTCGTTTAAAGGATTGTTTCTTAACAACAAAGTTTGGCGACGAATCATTATGTTTTATTTATGATTATTATCCAAAGGCTATTTCATTGTATGAAACCCATTTTATTAATCTCCCATTAGTTCCAATTACACAAACTTACCTCTGGATATATTTGATTCAGTTGACAAATGCTATTAGAGAGATACATTCAAAGAATTTGATTGTTAGCAATATTGATTGGGAAAAGATAATAGTAACCGGAGATCCAGGAAGGGTTAAGATTTCAAGCTGTGGTGAGTATGATCTATTGAATTTCAATCAGAATGAGAATATTGAAGATATCAAGAAGGAACAGCAAAATGATTTCTATAAATTAGGCGAACTTTTGTTTAAGCTGGCTAAAAATATCCAACCAAGTGGAAATTCAAACACAGATAGTACTGATAAAATCGACTCCAACAAAATTAGCGACCTAAATGTGGAAAATGAGTTCAAAGTCGTTTTAAATTACTTAACAGATGATTCAGCTAAAGAAAAAAACATTAATGATTTAAGTATACTGTTCATTGATAAGATTTATCTGATATATGAATCTCTGAACACCTATTCAGAATTTACAGAGAATGTTCTGTCCAAAGAGCTGGAAAACGGTAGACTATTTAGGCTAAGTTGTAAATTAAACTTTATTTTTGGAAGAATTGAATCGAGAATTGATATAAATTGGTCAGAATCTGGTGAAAAATTTCCGATTGTCTTATTCTATGACTACGTCTTTCATCAGGTAGATGAGAATGGTAAATATTTGATGGATTTGACTCATGTACTAAGATGCTTGAATAAACTAGATGCAGGTGTCTCAGAAAAATTAGTGCTTGCAACTCCAGATGAAATGAATTGTATTATCATCAGTTATAAAGAATTAAAAGAATTAATTAACTCAACATTTAGAGCACTGGCTCAATAAAAGAATAGGACTCAGTATGGCCATTGTGAAATTCCAGGTATAAAATATACACAGTATATATAATCCGTACATAAATAAAATCAAATGAGAAAAAAATTAGAATACTTTATTAGAGAATACTGTGTTTTTTCTGTCCAACAAGCTGTAACTGGACCAACGATTTCTTGAGATGTGTCACAAAAATCTATGGTAGGTGTGAATATTAGACTAAAAATGCATTTGTTATATTGAAAGAATATGATAATCCTACAAGTGCAAGCTATTTAGTTTTCTGTGAACAGTTTATTTAATAGTAGTTTTCAATGCCAAAAGAAACACTTTCTAGTGTACTGCACAGAATAAGGTTTAAAATCAAATATAAGAATGTTAAAATAAGATTACAGAAACATCAAAAATCCACAAAGATGCCTAGGAATTTAACAACTTTGAGGATTAATCAACTACCAATGAGTCTCAGAAATTGCAATGAAGAAGAATTACAGATTTTAATTTCCTGGAATCAAAATACAGAGGAGACTTACACCTCTCGTAAAGAGGTGTACCATAAGTGTATATGTGATTGTCATATATCACTCCACACTACAGAAGAAGCAATCTTTCACAATTCAACATGTGTTGATAATTGTGGTGTTTCAAACGATGAGTATGTATTGTTCTTAACCAGTATGATACGTACAGTGTATTTTTAAACACATGGAATGTATTTTCAATATTTTTATTTACTTTTTCAACCTAGTTTTTAGTTTTTAAATGATTTTTTAAATTTAAAAAATGAATATACATTATTATTTCCAAAATAGAGAGAATTCAACTATTCATTAAAAAGTTAACAATAAATAGTGTTGAAACAAGGTCATGATTGTATAGATAGGAACTTGTTGAGAGACTGACTTAAAGATTTATTATTTATGTATTAATGAAATACTTCGATGTAGTCTCTTTTTATTTTGTATGAGAAGAGAAAACGTATATATATTATACATTATATTGTACATAAACGATGGGCTATTTATACGTTGTAAGATATGTCCATAGTTCATACATTGCCATATTCAACATCTTGCCATTCTTGTCCAATATATAGGGGTTCTATACTTCAGTCAATCACTTTTTAGATGCATTTTTCTAATTGACTCTTTCGTTGTGGTCCCCTAATTTGTTAATTAAACGATCACAGTTTACTGACTTCTAAATATAGTGACTTGACTTACCTTCAATAAATAGATGTTCCATAGATAATTATATGTGCCTATCTTTCATAAAGTAAAATTTTTGGAATCATTAATGAACTAATTATACAACGTGACATTTTTCATAAGAAACTGTTAGTGCTATTGATTTTGCCAAGTGCTGTGCTCAAATGTCCTCTGATGAAGATAATAAACACATAAAAGAGCACGAACATAAAAGTAAATAATAACCATGATTGAAATATACCTGGCAACAATATATAATTCATAACTAAGATAATTTATCCCTTCTTCCAATATGTTGCAGTAATAATGAGTTCAGAGGAAATGATATTATCTCTATAGATCACCTAAGTTTATTCAGAACCTGTAGAATATACATTTTGGGATGCCCACATTAATGCCCACATTAGTTCAAACGTCAAACAAAAAGATAAAATGTTTACAGATTCCTCCTGTAACAAATTTATAATCCCCTAAAAGTAACATCGTCAATATACACACTGTGGGTATATTTATATTAAATCGAACCAAGACTTTTATGATGCATATATCACACCTTCCACAAACTCAAAATTTCCATTAGCTAAATGCCTGAAGTTCAAGGTACGATGGGGAAAATTGGATATCAGAGTGTTGGCCAAGTAATAAACTAATGTATCATTGCTCCCAGATTCAAAATGATTGCATGCGTAGTGTCTTTCTGTAGATACATAAGAGTTTCCTCAAGACTCATATACCACTACAATACATGTATACCAAAAGTAGGGTTCGATTCTTTTTATTAAATCTGTCCATACTTTTACGTAAGAGATCAAGCAAGGGTACATAACTATCGATGAGCTCTCTTATCTTGCTAGTCACCTTATAACGTACTGTTTTATGAAATTATTAGACTGACAAACTCAACATCTTAACTCAAGAGTTGCGAGTTGCGAGTTGCGGCTACCCATAAAATAGGATACTATAATATTGGAGATTTTATGAATTTCAAAGTTTAAGGCTCGACGTATTATAATGCCATTACTGGACTAGTTTCTTTAAATTTAATAAATATATTAGCATAAAGGTTGAGACCGTACTTTCATCTTTTAGTGTCATCAGCACATTCTCTTTTTATAGAGAACTTAATCCAATTTGTTTCCTAATTGATTTTAGACGATATGTCAAGACTCGAACAATATGTTTTTTACGTAAACTGTCGGCTGTTTCTCTGTTGGTGGATGTTTAAAGCTGGGTGAAAAGTATACAGCTGTGAGGATTGCTGATCGGGTATACCCGAGGGTGTTCCCGAGTGAGAAAAACCTAACTATTTTCGAGCGAAAATGCCATCCGAAAAATAAACGATCAACATAGATGGTATACAAAAACAAGAAAAGTAAACATTCGCAATGACTTATATTGAAGTTAACCTCTCCATGAATTCTGGTCACACAAGCTGAACATGACAAGAGAAAGTTATGCCTTGTATTTGAAGAATCAAAGTCCACCAGTGGGCGAAATGGAAATGTCTTTTCAACTGTTATATGATAGGATGCATCTTTTAACAATTGATTGCCAAATCTAAGCTCTACTACTAGCCTACATAACACTTTCGCATTTTCGAAGGTTTAGATATGTATTATAATACAAAGAAACCTTATTTGGTACTGTCTTATTACGTTCCTTTTAACATGATATTACGGTTAAAACATCAATTTCGACATTTTGGGCTAGTCAACTCAGCTGTGGATACTTTAGATGATGACAATTACTTGAACTAAATGGAGTTTGAGGTACATGAATATGCATATCTTGAACAATCAAAAGCATCTCTAAATTGATGCTGTCTTCTAGTGTAAATGAAACTCGGGTATAATACCCTAGTTGATGGGTAAAACTTCCGATTTTGAACCGCGATTTGACAACTCTACAGAAGAGATAGAGACTAAAGGAGGTCATTCCTTAGTGGAGACATAGTGTATTTAACAGGTGTATACAGTTTATTTAGCCAAAATATGCTTCTTATTATGTCAAAATGGTGTGTGCCCGTCAGGCCAAATTTGCTTAGGTAATGGGTAGAACACAGGTAGAATCTGCCATACAATTTTTTGGGCCCTCGAGTATACCCGTTTACCACCCTTGATTATAACTTTAGATTTGCCCACCCGAAATTACATTAAAGCTGGCCCTGCTTCATTTTATATGCGAAAAATTAAATATCTCCTTTAAGGATAAAATGCAATATCTGGGACTATCCTTATTCATAAGTACAAATTAATTAATGAAAGTTAAACTATGCCGATAGGTGCTCTAGATTCCACATTCTTGCCATTATCTATCGGAACTTAAACTTGAGACCTTTTCTGTATCAGGTTCACTAGCTGATAGATACCATTGATATTCGAATTTGCTTTGAGGTGCAGATACAGTGAGCTTAGAACTCACGACCAATGCTAATAGTAACAGAGGGGTATTCTGAACGAAGAACAGTGCGGGAAATAACATGTTTAAGCTAGCTCTACAAAAAGAAATACTTGATTAAGAAAGTTCTACAAGCCACAACCAACAGGATACCTTATCGCAAAATTTTGAAGTTGCCTTTCTTTTGTTCCCTTATCAAAAGGAGGGAATTATGTAGAGAATTCTGTGCACATATATATCTTTGTCCAGGCTAACAGGGGAATCTGCATCGCATTATATAAACACGGTCCTGTTACTCACCTCTGTAGCTGACGCAGTGCGTGAAATCTTGCATTTATCCAATCATCTGGTTTCCTTTTCCTTGAGATGCAAGAAAAACAAAATATCCTGCTTTCTCCCTACTATTCTTGATGTACAATAAGTTTGCACTGTAATATACTGCCGATTGTCCCCCTTGGGTTTACGTAATAAGGCCTACATTTGAACAACCAGGCAAAATATTATTGACAAATTTACCAGCACGGAAACGGGTATTTGCAGCCAAGATCGTTTGTAGAGGTAGATATATTACTGCCCTGGGTGCTACTGCATGTGAACAAAGTAAACCATTTTTAACAGGTTGTGCTTAATTTCTTAACAATATTCCTGAATGTGCGCGGGATTTCTTGAGCAGAGAAAACTTGAAGGGATTCCAGCAATAAAAAGCTTTCCTCAAACAACAACAAGACCAGTAGAGCTGCTATTTTTTTGCTCGTACATTTAAAAATATTGCTTAAAGAGGAAATTTAAACCCTTGTAAACGACCCTCTCACTATTCTCGTAAGAAATGAGGCGCTGTTGATGCAGAGATGCTTGTACGAGCCATTCTTCGGTTTAACGATCTGGGTCTTACCCATGGACAGAGCAGCACCGTTTTTTTACTTTCTGGTTCTACGGATAAATAATGAAAATTTGTTCTCCGTAAAATTTGCCGCCCTGTTCCGATCCAGGGACGAGAACGTGCGTTACGCAATTTTTTTCCGTTCTAGATCAAGGTTCTTGCAGAATAATTCGGCAAGGACGGTTTATCAAACACGAAAAAGGAAATCCCCAACAGTCTATCGAGTGTACCGTCCAGAATCTAAGAGACTAGCAATCTGATTGGAAGATAATCGATCCACATATGGAATGCCATTATCTCCTTGTTCGCCTAGCACTGATCTGCTACATGAGAGTATGCCCTACAGTGGTTTGAGTGCATATTCTCTAACCCCAAGATGTGGACGCATATCCAAACACGTTCCGTGGAGCTATATTACCTCCTTGATCTATTTTTCTTCGGAGATGTGGATGCAAGTGACCTTTTGAATTGCTACAATCCATGGATAAACGAATGCTCCTCATTCAACCATTTTATGAAAACCATAAATTTTGGAAACTTTAATATATTTCCTTTTAAATAATATACAGTATCGGATAGTTTGGGCGGGGAGGTTCTACGAGGTATCCAATGAAATTAGCATGCAAGAATTCTGAATTGTTATATTGCCTTGTGTTTATACTAAGTAGGAAAAAGCAGAATTTTGGCCTACTTGTATTATTCAAACAGAACCGACAATACCGAAATTACGGCTCCTACCATCACAGTTTTTGGTTTTCATACAAGAGGTGTAGCATGCAATATACGGTCATTTCTATATCCTCCACTAAACCAACTAAGCACATTGCATTTTTTTCAGACTTCCATGCACAGATAGTAACCATTACTCTTTCCGATTTTCAAACTTCGTCAACTACGGGAAACCTCTTTTAGAATGCTTGTGTATTTGATTCCGCACAAACCTGAACACATTCTCAAGGGTCGACTTCCGCCCACATTTCTGTACAATACCCAAGCATGCTCGTTTTAACCTTTTGTCTAAGTTCGTATCTCTATTGAAGATTAAATCTCCTTTTACAACTGCCTGCGATGCAGACTAATGTACTCCTCAAATAATTTCTGTTTTCAAATCCAATGTCCAGACTCTCACAAAATACCAGTTTATATATTAGAGAGTTCAAAACCTTCTTTCGTAAGACAGATTATCTTCTGTATTTCTGCGTCCCTATTTCCAACTGATTATTTCAAATTTGAAAATAACAAAACCAACAAACAAGAAATTTATCATAGATTCGATAGAAAATATGATACTCTTTAAAATATCACTTATGAAGCATTTTCTCTTCATACCACTAATTTTCACGTTATTAACCTCTCACGCAAATGCTGAAATTGATAGAGCTTTCTATAGTTGTGAGCTTCCAAATATTCGTGGAACCGAAGGGTTCAGAGCTAGATTCTGGACGATCGTAGGTATAAATAAGTTTACCGGGAAGGCTGGTTATTTACAGGTAAATTATAATAGAAGAGGTCAAAATTTTGCAGATGTAAAGGGTGTTACAAACCCTAATTTTAATTACAACGGAATAGGGACAGGTGTTCTGTACGGTGTTTCTGTTGATTTCCATAATGTAACTATTGAGTACACTGGTTTTTTTATCCCACCAGCTGAAGGTGGTTATATCTTCTATCTTAAAAATACCGATGATTCTGCTATTTTTAGTGTCGGATTCCAAGAAGCTTTTGAATGCTGTAGACCCAATGGCCCATCATATTTTGACAGCCCCGTTGGTTATAACATTGAAGCAATCGAGCAGTGGCAGAATCCAGGTGTATCATCTTATTCTGTACAGTTGATGAAAACTGTGGCATATCCAATGAGATTAATGTACATGAATGATGGGGATGGAAACAATGCTATATTGAACTTTTACTTTAGAGACGTAAGGTATAGAACACATTCTGATGTAATAGGGTTTGTTTCATATTACACTACCACATCGTCCGGCTGTACAGCCACTGAATCATATTACATGACCTCTTACGTAACCTCAGGTCATACATCGAGAACGATATCAACTATTTCAACGACTTATTATTCTGGAGATGGTGTCTATAATGCTGAAACTACATATGTTGTTCAAGTACCAGTTCCCGATGTTTCTACAAAAATAACTAGTGCCTATACTGCAAGTGGCTTTGAAACAATACCAGTGACTGAAAAAACTATCATTACAAAATATACTGGTACTGACGATATTATTACCTATGAAACAATTTACATTGTCAAATCTCCTAGAGCACGGTCAACCGGACTGCACACTAGTTTTTTGGGTGGTACAATTACAGGCTCAGCATCTAAAACAATATCCACGATATTTACAACATATATTGGAACGGATGAAATTATCACAGTAGAAACTACATATGTTGTCCAAACTCCACAACCAAGAACTACATCTTTCCTAACTAGCTTTGGCTTAGCTACTGGCTTTGCAACAACAACATTGACAGAATCTACAATAGTTACGACATATGTCGGTCAGGATGGCATTATTACATATGAAACAACTTACATTGTTAGGACGCCTAGAGAACGGTCAACCGGGATATACACCAGCTTCTTAGAGAGTACAATTACAGGCTCACTATCAAGAACAATATCCACGATATTTAGTACGTATGTCGGAGATGATGATATTATCACAGTGGAAACTATATATGTTGTCAAAACTCCACAACCAAGAACTACTGCACTCTTTACCAGTTATGAGTATGTTAGTGGGCTTGGAACAATAGGGACAACACAAGTCGTAGCTACTTCATATGTTGGTGACGACGGTATTATTACCTATGAAACAACTTATTTTATTAGAACACCTAGAGAACGGTCAACCGGGACGTACACTAGCTTCTTAGAGAGTACAATTACAGGCTCACTATCAAGAACAATATCCACGATATTTAGTACGTATGTCGGAGATGATGATATTGTCACAGTGGAAACTATATATGTTGTCAAAACTCCACAACCAAGAACTACTGCACTCTTTACCAGTTATGAGTATGTTAGTGGGGTTGGAACAATAGGGACAACACAAGTCGTAGCTACTTCATATGTGGGTGGCGACGGTATTATTACCTATGAAACAACCTATTTCATTAAAACGCCTAGGGCATGGTCTACAGGAACTTCCACTAGTTTCACCCAAGGTACAGCAGACACCGAGAAAACAATTTCGACTTATATCACAACATTCATCGGTTCAGATGATGTTATTACCAAGGAAACAATTTATATAGTCCAAACTCCAAGACCAAGAGTTACAACTACTACAACTATTTTCATTGAAGACGATGGCACTGCTAAGGAAACAATAACATTCTCAACTACTGTATTTACATTTACCGGCGATGATGATAAGATAACAGTTGAAACCATTTACATGGTTAAAACACCAGTACCAGTATCTTCAACCGAACCTTCCTCTGAACAGAACACTTCAACATCAAAAACAGGTCCTGTAACAACTGTCACTACATTTGACTCCACCGGTGTTGCTCCAACTGACTCCAACGGTAACACTCAATCCATCTACACAACCACCATAACTGGTTCTGATGGCCAAGAGACCGAAGAAGAAGTCCACGTTGTCCCAACAGGATTCACCAAGACCGGCCCAGTTACTACTGTCACCACTTTTGACTCCACTGGTGTTGCTCCAACTGACTCCAACGGTAACACTCAATCCATCTACACAACCACCATAACTGGTTCTGATGGCCAAGAGACCGAAGAAGAAGTCCACGTTGTCCAACAGGATTCACCAAGACCGGCCCAGTTACTACTGTCACCACTTTTGACTCCACTGGTGTTGCTCCAACTGACTCCAACGGTAACACTCAATCCATCTACACAACCACCATAACTGGTTCTGATGGCCAAGAGACCGAAGAAGAAGTCCACGTTGTCCCAACAGGATTCACCAAGACCGGCCCAGTTACTACTGTCACCACTTTTGACTCCACTGGTGTTGCTCCAACTGACTCCAACGGTAACACTCAATCCATCTACACACTACAATTACTGGTTCC
>PPOD03000301.1:3048-25098 GCA_003708425.3 Jamesozyma rosinii
TTAATTATTCTCTTTTTTAATACAAGCGATACCTCAATAAATTCTGCAAAGAATCTCATAAATGTGTGATCCATAAATCAATGTGGTAACCTTTGTTAATAACATAGAGTTCGATGGTTGAATGAATAGTATACTGAGTTCTAATAATGAGGTCTTCATTTCTTTAGTACTACAGTCATAGCAATCAATGCTTGATTCTGATAGACCAGTCGACTCCTAAGTTTCTTACTCAGATATGCACAGCTTATTGAAAAAGTTTAATTGTTGTTGTTCCAGTATACTACTGACGATTTCAGCTAGTGTATTGATGATGAGTGCGATACCCTTCGGGGTATCTACAGGTTCCAATATTAATGCAGATAATAGTTCTTCTTACAATAAGAATAACTTTGATATGTCTCATTTCAATTATTAATTTTAGTTCATCCCCTTACATCTCAAGGAATACCATATCAACTAACATTGAGTGAGTAACTTAATAACTTTTTAGCACTCCAGACTCCTTGGTGTATCTGAATAATGAATAGATTATACGGGCAGCTACTGTTGTTTACCTGGCCAGGAATTTTCAGAGTTGTCGTTAATACTAATCATTTGTCCTAAGAATTGGACTTACTTCAGAAAGAATTCACAATTGGGTTTCTGGGCATAAAGTTTATTTATCTCTTGGTGTCGAAAGGGTAAGAGTAGTCACCTCATAAATTTCCTTCGCACTAGAGATGATTAATATGTCATCAAACAATTTGGCCATGTCATTACTATGGGATCATGTTGTTTGAATCATTAATCGTTGTAGCGATGTTGGAATGTTGATTTACCTATGCAGGTACGACATTCTACATGTAATGCTAATTGCGTGATAGAGTTTGGTCTTACACCGATTTTCTTCTGTAGCCGTTCTTTAGTGATATCCGGAATCACGATTAGGCTAGCTACAGATCGTTGTATTGTGTGATAAATTCCTTATCTCCATAATTAATAAATGGGATTTAGTGTTAATGTAAGCTTCATTTAACTTTAGGATTTGCACATAACTTAAGTTGCCATTCTCTTCATTTCGCAATAGTTAGTCAGTATAGTCTAAGATGGGCTGCGTGGAGCAATTGAACCATCCGTTGATTGTTGTATTGACTATTCATTTAATCTTTCTTGATTGGTTAGTGATATACGCTGACTTTGTGTAGTCGTTAGCGCGGAACCTAATACACGATGAATTAAATGCTTGACAGCCGTAGTACTCTTATATAATCACAGATAAAGTTTCCTTGATGTACCTTTAGCTTCTACTATGTGTTGGTGTTAAACGCCTTCATGAAGGGCGTCCAGAGTTACACTTCATGGTAAAAGAATCGAGTAACCGATGTTCCAGTGTAAACACCAGAGAATTGGATCTACTCGGGTAACAAGCTGAATTGCTTTTCTCTGCGAGAGTACTAGGATTAAGTCTTAAAATAACCATGAGTAAGTAACACACTTAGAGGATCCCCTTTTCAGGAGTATGATCACCGTGGTTTTGGCAACGTAGAATGTCTAGTTCATCATCCGTTCGTCAACATTTGATGAGCTACACTTTTATTTCTACATTCGACGGTGTTCCTCCATTGATTACTACCATTTGGTATTGTTAAACTTTTTAGGTTCGTACCTTAACATCCATTTGTATCGACCTCAACGGTGTGAGTAACGAGCCCCTGGATATCAGTGTCATTTGATTGTGTTGTTCCCTTCCTTGAAGGAAGGAACTTGCTTGGAATAGAGTTGTGATACTCTAAGCACTGATGTTCGAGATACCTTAATTGTCGTTAGCGTTTGCACAACTTGACTTGATAAGTATTGTAGTATTGTGCAGTACAGCCGACAATATGTTAATCACATTTACTGCTTTAAAATTTTGCTAGTGATAATTTTATTTCCTTTTGTAACATGTCTATTAGATGTTGTTGAAATGATTCTTAATTCTGACAGTAATCAGATTGATGTGAGATGGTAATATTGTATCACTAGGAATCATATCAGATAAACTGTTTGTAATAATTGTTTAGACTAGTTACTAAAGTATAATAACATTGTATTCCTCTATCAGGTTGTTTCATACATTCTAGTTTTCTTCTTAAAGTTGGATATAAGGAATAATGGAGATCATTCATTCATGATGTGATAAGTGAACTATAATTCGTAGTTAACTTTGCATATAATAAAAATATTTTTTGTTGAATGGATTTTTCATTATCGAAAGAAAACGGCGGAGAATGGTATGGAGTGTTCTCTGATTAGAATATTCGGAAAACCAATGGATAATATCGTCCTTGGGTAACCTGACAGTGAAGAATACGTATCTAACTTTCCTATAACTTAGTTCCTTCATTTGAAGTCATTCTAGTGCGATTTCGGCTTAGAAATTCAGTTGCATGATAGATCTTGACTTCCTGAACAACTGGAACTAGTGCTCTGGTTCTGATAACTTCTCTAGAGCTAGAAACAGGCATTATTAGATCGTAATCGCGGCGCTACCATGTAAGATAGGACTCGTTTCGTGGTATGCTTCTCGAATCCTTAACTATGTGGTGTAAGGTAGTTAGTTATATAGCGTAGAGACTAGTAGTGAAGTAGTCTCTGGCTGATTCATAATAATGTAAACGTAGGTGGTTGATTCATTGATCATAGTCTTCCTTGTCACAGTCATCCTATAATCTCAACCGTAGTTCGTCTATCTTTCTTCTGAAAGAATATTTAGAATAGCAAACTATCAGATTCTCCATGACGCTCTTATATACGTTTAGGATAATCTGTTCGAAAGAGTTACGTAGCGTAACGCCACGCCCTCCTTCTGGAGCATGAGACAAATCATGTCCATGACCTACTTCGCAGTGGTTAACTGCAGAAGCAGCTGAGTACCCCAAGGTACACCCTCGACGCTCCGTCCTCAGTCGCTCCCTGGGACAGGTCTGAGGCATTAACGATAACTTAGTAAAATGCACGAGCGCCTGTAACCCGTAAAGCGTAGTTGTGCGGGGAGACCCCGCTACGCTTTCTAAGGACACAGTGCTACGCGCGCAAAGCGACACAACGAGAAAACCAATATATTAATGTGCGGGTAATGCATGTGCATAATCCACTGTCGCCCATTAATACATCGATTCTCAAGAATACGACTAAGTGAGAGTCACAATAAGTACAGCAGAGGTACTAGTGACTACCACTGATCAAGGGACCTTCAGTTCATTGCTCTGAACGCCTTTTGAAAGTATTCAAAATGTCTTGAGTTTAGGACACCTACGTTACATGTTTTGTTTGACGCGATTTTGTTGTTCAGTGTGTTTTTAAAAACTTTTTGTGTTAATTTTGGGCTTCTGTTCACATTCTACGTATTCCAAGATGCCAAGAAACTGTTTGTTTTATGTTTCCCCAAAATATCTCGTCGTTTCGCTACTAAATTTGCAGTAGACAATGCTAGAGTGTGGTTCTGGGCAGTATCGCCAGCGTACTTTCCTGGAACTACTCTCGTTTCCTCTAACTACATTTAAATTATCTCACTAATCATCATGTCATTGCAGCTCGAGACCCTGGGGCACCAGCATGCTGTCTATTACTACGAGACAGTAGTGTTTATTCTGTGTAAACCCATGCATCTGCAACTGTTATTTTCGGCACAGCGAGAAAAACAAATGCAGTAATCGGTACAGGCATTAAAGAGTGAGCACTTAGAGAATGAAGGGAGCAATGTCTGACAGGTGGAAAAGAATCCATCACGATTTACTTTGAACAAATTGTCTAGTGTCATTGAGAAGAACAGAATATCAGATTGGCCTTTATTAGAAAACGATTTGAGAATGACGGATACAGATAACAGCTCTGATTCAAAGGTTGTGAATTATATAAACTTTAACCAAACAGGTACATGCATATCAGTTGGGACCTCTAAGGGGTTCGAAATATTCAACTGTGAACCGTTCGGCAGATTTTACTCAGAGAAAGACACAGATAATGGGGGGTTTAGTATTGTTGAAATGCTGTTTTCTACATCTTTACTGGCTTTAGTGGGGAATGGTGACTCTCCACATTTATCCCCACGAAGGTTACGACTTGTAAATACAAAGAAACAGTCTGTTATATGTGAGATCACCTTTCCAACTTCTATTATATCTGTGAAGATGAACAAGGCACGACTTGTGGTACTGCTGAATCTCCAAATATACATTTACGATATAAATAATATGAAACTGTTGCACGTCATTGAGAAGCAGACAAATTTTAATAACTTAATAAGCGTATCGCCATCTTTGGATAATAATTATTTGGCATACTCCTCTCCTTCAAGGTCCATTCAATCTGAAATCGTCTCAAATCTAAATACAAATAACCTAAATGTTCCAGTAGCAGGAGAGTTATCCCAGCATCACAATATTCCATCCAATTCAACTGCCTCATTTACAGGTGAACTCAACGATAACGACAGGAACAGCGACAATAAAAACAGTGAATATACAGAAGAAAACAATATGACGAGCGGTAGCCCCCACAATAACGCAGATAATCCAATGAAAAACGGTGATGTTATCTTATTCAATATGAGAACGTTACAACCAACAATGGTAATTGAAGCACACAAGACTGAGATTGCTACATTGGCCCTGAGTCCGGATGGGTTGTTATTAGCCACCGCATCTGAGAAGGGTACAATTGTCAGGATATTTAGTGTGGAAACTGGATATAAACTGTATCAGTTTAGGAGGGGCACATACACCACAAAGATATACTCGATGTGTTTTAGTGAAGACAACCAGTTTTTAACTGTGTGCTCGTCGAGTAAGACCGTGCATGTGTTCAAGTTGGGCAATGGCAATGGTAACAATAATACATCTGATAGTGAGAATGAGAATGACACTGACGATGAAGCAGACTCCGTCGATAGAAATTCTGTGAACAGTTCAGGTAGCAGTTTTACAGATGATGCAAGAGTGAGAAAGCCATACGTAGATGCGTCAAGAAAGACAGTAGGAAGAATGATTAGAAATTCGTCTCAGACTTTAACAAGAAAAGCTGCAAAGACGCTGGGCCAAATCTTCCCGATCAAGGTTACTTCGATTCTTGAGCCATCCAGACATTTTGCCAGTTTAAAGATTCCAATAGACGACAGCGATAAGTACGTTAGAAGTGTAGCGTTTATTGGCTCTATTATTGATTTGGACATGACCGGATATCCTGAGCTTTTTATGATTGAGGACAACGACAATGGTGAGATTAACAGTAACTTCAGTGGTGATGATAATGCGGACCAAAATAACGAGAATAATAATATTCAGCCAATGATCAAAATGCTATCGATCAGAGTGATTACGACGGAAGGATTTTTATACAACTATGCCTTGGATCCTGAAAGAGGAGGAGATTGTTTGCTATTGACACAGTACTCGCTTCTCACAGAATAGACGGGGCATATGCATGCAACTAATTCCAGGGCACGCTCGGTGAATCAGACACTCTGCTCTAAGGCAATATGGATAAATAGAAGGCAAATAAATTTTCTAGCAAGAAATGTACCTATATATAGATAACTCTTCCGCAACAATTGCATTACCTCGGATATATGTATTTTTAGAATACTGTGCCTTGTTCGTAGTGCGCCATATACATATCTCGGAACACTGATGTATGTGAGGTGTCAATCTGAATCGTAACGCAACCATCAAACATATAATACCGGCCGTAGGTTCCGCCACTATCTTGTGCCTTCTTAGATAAAGAGATGTGCTCGAGTTAAACTGCAAAAAATTTGCATTCCGCAGTTCGGAGCATTGAGTTCCTGTTCTCCGTAAAGTGGAAAATACGAACTTATGGGAAATCCAGTTTTTCCGAGAAGGATGAGGGCTTAAGGGGAAAGAAAGCAATGCTCTGCTGGAGTATAAGATCCATTAATAACTCGAGTGGTAGGATATAGAGTACGGTCTATTCTGATATATTGAAGTGATATAGGCTAAAATATATTACATCAGGTATAAGAATACTAAAATTAAAAACACAAAAAGAGAAGGACAGGATCATAATCGCAGAATCAAGCAAAAAATAATCATCATAGTAGAATGCTCACAGTTCCTGGGAAATCATCAAAGCCTCCTTTACTCTTTGACATAAGAATTAAAAACACAGAAAATGACAACGAAGTTTTACTGATAAAGGGTCCTCCAAGTGAGGCATCTTCGGTACTTTTATCAGGAACAGTTGTCTTATCAGTATTGGAGCCGATCCAGATAAAGAATCTCTCGCTGAGATTAATAGGTAGGTTGCGTTTGAATATTCCAATGAATTCGAAACAACCAAATAACCCTGTGAAAAATTACCAGAAGTTTGAAAAACGTTTCTATGCTCACAATTGGGATGATTTTAATATTGACAACTATTTTGAAAACCTATATGACAACTATAGCGCCGACGCGACGATAATGAGCAGATCATCGGGAAACATCGCGGCTTTGCAAGGTAGACGGACGAGAAGTAAATCCAGTAGTTCTGTTTTGTCAATTGGGTCGTTTGGTTCGTCATACTCTCAATCTCCCTCATACCGAACGCTAGTTAAGGGTAATTATGAATTTCCTTTTAGCACAATCTTACCTGGGACTTTAACCGAAAGTGTAGAGGGATTGCCGAATGCATCAGTAACATATAAACTAGAAGCAATTATTGAAAGAAATAAGTGCGCTGATTTGATCTCTAAGAAACATATTAGAGTTGTCCGTACCCTATCTCCGGATGCTTTGGAGCTTTCAGAAACAGTGGAGGTGGATAATATTTGGCCTAAGAAGGTTGAGTATTCTATATCTACACCAGCCAAGTCTATCGCACTTGGGTCATCAGCACCTATTCACATCATGATGGTTCCATTATTGAAAGGTCTAAAGTTGGGCCCGATTAAGATAACTCTACATGAGAACGCTCAGTATTGTCGTAACACCGGTAAAGGAGTCATTTCTCAGGATAGGGTAGTGACTAAAATGAAATTGAAAGATCCATTGGGTCATGTCGCCAAGATTCGTAAAGCAAGGAATCGAGAACAGGGGGATGGAGAAGTTGAAGATGAGCTTGATTTAGAATTTCAAGACAAGTGGGATATCGACACGATTCTAAACATCCCACCCAGTTTATCGAGATGTACGCAAGACTGTAGTATACTTACGAATATCAAGGTTCGTCACAAACTTAAATTTCTAATATCATTAATCAACCCTGATGGTCATGTCTCAGAACTGCGAGCATCTCTACCGGTCAGACTGTTTATTTCTCCATTCGTTGCTATTAGTACTAAAACTCCAGGTACAATCGACAAAATTGTTAGTAAGTTTGGTACACCAATTCAAAATTGTACCAATAATGACTTGAGCATTTCTTCTGCAACTGCTGTTCGCAATCCTCAAGTTGGGAATGATGGAAGTAACGGAAATGGCCAGAGTGATGAAGAGGAGGATATTTTATTTGCTCGGTCGCATTCAGAATTGGAGTTGATGAGTGGGAATTTGGAAAATAATCCAGCTACTTCGACACTTGTCTCTGAAATGATGACACCTCCTAATTATGGTAGTCATATATATGATAGGCTTTGGGGTAATATTTCAGTACCAGACACTCCTATTACCTCTAATCCTACAACACCCCCTGCTATTACGAGAGAGAGTTCTTTTGTTAATATAACTTCTCCGAATATATCTAATCTGACGGCAGCTTTCGAAGAATTGTCTGTTCCAAGGGAAAATAATGATGGGTATAACCCTTTTAGGAGCAACTATACCGGTATGAGTGTGAACAATGATAATTTTGATTCATTTGACTTCGAACATGACAGACCAAATGTTATTGTATCAGGTGAAAATGAACGACCAGTTCCATTTGATATTCTAGCTAGTCCGTCTATAACAGTAGGATTCGATCATATCTCAAGAGCTTCTTCTTTTACTGACCAGCGAATCCTATCGTCGACCTCATTGAAGAAAGACTGGGAACTTCATTCACTAAGCAGAGTTCCGTCTTATGAGAGGGCTATGAAATCAGATCAGGTCGGTGAGGATTTGCCACCGTCCTATCCGAAGAAGGATAATTCTGAAAGGAGTAGCGATAGAATAACTTTGGAAAAGCCGCAGACGTCACGCCAAAGATCCTCTTCACAACTAGCTGTACCACAAGGAAGGAATAAGTCACATAGTATATCAAACAGAAGTAATAATAGTTCTTCGACATCTTTAGCTATGATGTCAGCAAATAGCACGGGTGGATCACTATCTATTCCACAACCATTTTCGAATAAATCAAAGAGTGGTTCTGTCAGCAAACAATTTTCATTTAATATGACACAGGTAGCAGCTCCACAAAATATTTTCCCAAGTACTAGTAATAGGAATAATACGGATTTTGATGATATAGAAAACTTAGAAGACGGTTTGCAAATACAACAAAGTCTACCAAAAAGTTTATCTAAAGACAGGCTTATCAAGGAATCCAGTTCTTATTCCACTTTTAAGAATCTATTTTCAAGAAAGGATTGATTAATGAAAATAAAGGTATGTACGAGTAGTCATTATGTATTTTTTAATAATATTATATCTAGAAGTTTTATTATTTTGTGAATTCCATCTGTCACTTAAATGTTTAACTTCAGTTAAAAATATAAACAAATTTCAACAAAATATAAAATAATATTTTTTTTCATTCTTATACACTATATTTTGGGAATTTTTTATGTATATATATTGTAACACTTTGTTGAATGCCAACAGAGTCTTCTAATGTTTATTAATTGGGTTTTTCATTATATTAATATTGTAATTGAAAACCAAATAAAATTTTATTTCAAATAACAAAACTACAGGTTGTATAGTGTAGTGGTTATCACTGTCGGTTTTGATCCGACCAACCCCGGTTCGAATCCGGGTACGACCTTTATTTTTGCGTCACAAAAATAACTGTCAATACATAATATTGTGTCTTCATATATTTTTATAGTTTTCAAAGCTATATAAACTTTAAAGAATGAAATACAGAATATTTACCTGTCCATAATAACAATAGTCCTTTTTGAATTTATTCTTGTATTCATTCTATACAGGATAGTCTCACGTAACCTTGGAATAAATTCTAATAATAAAAACACAATACATTTAACATAGAAATAGAATAATAATTAAAATCAAACTTAACAAAAGTTGTAACAACAGTTAAGTTTTAATAAACACACACAATATACGAAATTATTTCCAAAGGCTACTTTAGAAAACAATGGATCATTTATTCTATCAAAAGACAAATATTCTGAATAACATTCCCTTGAATAATATAGAAAAAGTTTCTAGTCAAAATTTAAAGCAAACTAAGAATAAATTAATGACAATTCAAACTGAACTTTGTGTGAACGAACAAAATGAAAATAAAAATGAAAGTAGAAATCAATTAAATACAACAGAAGAAATTCACAACAGTGATGCACAGGTTATAGGAGAAGATACAGGATTATCAGAGAGTGAATCTGGATCACCAGAAAATGAACCAGAACAAAAACAACTAGAATTACCACAGAATAAAAACAAAAAAACCATACCTCTTTTCATTGGGGGATTAGGGGATACTGTCACTGAGGATAATCTGAAGGACACCTTTAATAGATTCCTGTCACTAGCCTCTGTGAAAATATGCTATGATGCCAAGACTAAGAAATCTTTAGGGTATGGTTATTTGAATTTCCTGGATAAGAATGATGTTGAACAATGCATAGAAGAGTACAACTATAGGGAACTTTTTGGAAAAGAGATCAAAATAATGCCATCCTTGCGTAATAGTCTATACAGGAAAAATATAGGTACAAACATTTTCTTCTCAAACCTGCCATTGACTAACCCAGAGCTGACAACTAGAGTATTTTATGATATCTTTAAAGAGTATGGAAAAATTCTCTCTTGCAAGCTTGACAAAAGAAAAGATATAGGGTTTGTATATTTTGAAGATGATAAAGCAGCCACTAAAGTTATTGAAGATTTCAATAATACTGAATTTTTTGGAACCAAGATTTTATGTGGGCTTCATTTTGACAAGGAGTTGAGAAGTTTTCCAAATTTCGACAAAAGGAAGTCGAATCTAGATAAAAATATTATTCTCGAGGATGAGTTAAATATTATCGATGGAGAAGCGGCAGCATTTAGAAACCTGAAGGAGCACAGACCCCATCCTAATGCAGTTTTTGTTAAAAATCTACCTATAGAAACGAACGAAGATGACATTTTAGAATTTTTTAGTGAAATAGGGCCAGTGAAATCTGTCTTTACTTCAGATGTCTCAAAATTTAAATCCAAATGGGCATTTGTGACATATAAAAAGGGGTCAGACACAGAAAGGGCAATAAAAGAATTGGATGAAAGATACTTTATGGAAAGAATAATTTCTGTCAGTAAAGCTAAAACCAAACAAAATCCAAAGAAAAATAGACATGATTCTCTGAAGACTTGCATCTTCCTGTCTAACATGACTGAAATCATGACCGAAAGATTTATACGTGGTATCTGCACAAAAGAAGGCATAGCTTTTGAAAGATTTCATATAGCAGATTATGATCAAGCGAAAGGCTCTTATTCTGGATATATTACTTACAAAAATAAGAATGACGGGGCAAAATTGCTTACCTTTTTTAATGGTAAGTTAATGGGCGATTCTGTTGTTAATGCATCGGTTCAAAATTTGGAAAAATTCCATGACATGAACCCAATGTATTCCGAAGAGAAGATGATCCGACAAGCTACACCTATCCCTGTCTTCAACCAACCAAATCAATTTGGTGTTCCGATGTATAATCCTTATTATTGGAACCCTTCTCCAATATATGCAGCACCGCCGTTTCACAACCAACCAACTAGAGTTCGTAATAAAATATCCGAAAAACAAATCTGCCAAGTAATGGATGGTCTGACAAAGCAGGTAAAGAGAGCGATAGACTTTCTCCAACTGTCTGTTTCCATTAAAGATGATAACTTAGCTTCAATTTCTGAATACATTCTTAAAGTATTTTGGTGCGGTGATTCACTGCTACTAGGCAAATTTCTCCTATTGCTGAATTCTAATATTCAATACGAAGAAACACTGCATAAACAAATAGTTGATTCAATAAAGAATCTAGGATTTGCTAGTGTACCTGAATAATAATCGACCATTCCTTAGTAATCTCCAAACCTAAATATCGGAATATCTAAAATCTATTTAAAATGTTACATACAACTGATCGCTATTATTAAAACTCTAAAGAAATATGACTTTTTTAAATAACCTTAACATAATTAGCTGGGAAACTGCCTGTTCTACCATTAACAGAACCAACCCACCAGTCATTCTGAGTTCCTGTCTTTTTCACAATGGATATCACGTCACCCTTTTTGAATGGCAAGTCGTTTGCCTCCTGTCCTGGAAAATCATACAAAGCCATAACCTTTACTTCATTTGGCCTCATAGGTGCTGGTCCTCTACTAGGTGGACTTTGGAATCCATTATTAGATGCTCTCGGTTGGTTAGTAGGGCTCTGGTAACCTCCACTTGGGGCCCTCTGCTGGTTAGTTGGGCTCTGGTAACCAGAATTAACTGCCGCTGACTGATTAGTTGGGCTTTGATACCCATTACTTGGAACTCTCTGTTGGTTAGTTGGGCTTTGGTAACCAGAATTAACTGCCGCTGACTGATTAGTTGGGCTTTGATACCCATTACTTGGAACTCTCTGTTGGTTAGTTGGACTTTGATACCCATTACTTGGAACTCTCTGTTGGTTAGTTGGACTCTGGTAACCAGGGTTTACTGGTGCCTGTTGGTTAGTTGGACTTTGGTAACCAGGGTTTACTGGTGCCTGTTGGTTAGTTGGACTTTGGTAACCAGGGTTTGCTGCCGGCTGGTTAATTGAGCTTTGGTAGCTACCATCAGCTATCCTTGGTTGGTTATTCGTGTCTCTATTATCGAAATTATTCCCTGCTCTACCGTAATCCCCGCGTTTGTCTTGATATCCATTTCTTCCATAGTTATCTTGGTTACCCCCTTGTCCGCCGTAACCACCACGATCATCCTGATAGCCACCCCTTCCATAATTGTCTGGGCCGCCCCTCTGTCTATCATAACCACCACGATCATCTTGATAGCCCCCCCTTCCGTAGTTATCTGGACCACCTCTCTGTCCGCCATAACCACCACGATCATCTTGATAGCCACCCCTTCCATAGTTGTCACGAGATTGTGGTGGGAGTGCCCGTCTTCCATCATAACCGTTATCAAAACCCCTTGGATCTCGTCTACTGCTATCACTGTTAGTGTAACGGCTACTATCGTAGCCACGATTATTATCGTAATGATATTTGTCCTCATCATAATCACTTCTAGAATAACCACGTTGACCACTTCTTGGTCTGCTGTTATCATATCTGGAGTTATCCCTCGTATATACACTTGCGCTATCTGGGATATCATCATATAAAGTGCTTGAGGCATAGTCAGCAGCACCAACACTGAAACAATGTGAGTTTAAAATGGTATACAGGGAGTGGAAACCTGGTGGGGGCGCGACCCTGCCTGATAAGATTGCTTTTGTAGTACAATCATCACCGTAAAACTTTCTATTTGCGTCTCTTCTCTCCACAATAGCTGAACCTTCTACAGACACACCTGCGAACAAACCCTTACTCTTAGAATACGAAAAAACAGAAGACACACCACCAGTTGATATAGAACCATCAACCTCACCTTCTCTGCCTACTGGACCCGCTGCAACAGAGACACTACCACCTAGTGTGATAGTACCGAATTCTGAGAATGATTTAACTGCCTCATCTGTGTTTAAAATGAAAACAAAATCTGTCAGTTCAACCCCAATCAAACCACCGGCACCGGCACCCCCCATAGCAATCCCGGAAGGTGCAGACCATTCACCACTAGGCAACCTTGCTACAATGACTCCTGAACCTGCTCTACCAGAAAACAGGAACCCAGCTTTCAACACTGTAATGATGGCTAGACCTTTCGCTTTACTTAACACCATAGGTGGAATAACTTGGTCATCGCCTAAGACTGCGCTAGGCTTGACAAAGCTTCTTAGCACGTTTGCTGCTTTGCTAAATAAAATCAATATAACGTTAGTAAAACTGAAATACATGTGAGTTCATAAAAACGATTCCACTGAGGGAAAAAGGGGTTACATACTCCGATTCTTCCTTTAAATTTCTTGGAACTGGGTTATTTAGACCAAATAATGGCATATGTTATTTATTATTGTTTGTAAACTACTTGTTGAGTTAATACTGCTTTCAATTCCTTCCTGGAAGTTAACTGGACTAAATACACAACACGTCCTTAAACACACCTTGAATTATATAAGTTGATTTTTGCTATGCCTTTTATATTTCGCCCGATGCGGCAGATCCCTAAACTTTTGAGCCTCCCGAGTGAAAATTCGGAAGCATCGTGAAGTATCAGTGGAAGATTCAATTCTGCGTGAATTTCATTGAGAAATAGAGGCAGAAAGAGAGAGAGAGAGAATGCGCAGATACATATCGCCCTGTCAACGGAAGGAACATAAGGGAATTTGAACTAGTGTATTAACGTGGAAAATGTCATCGGATCCGGATTTCGTGGATAAACTTTTCAATACGGGCCAGAAATGGGCTACCAAGGGTTTGGAATTGGCAGGAGGCACAGTGCATACTGTTGTCGATTCAGTGAATGCTCTAAAGGAAGGGATTGCCGCCCCTGACAATATGGAGCCTGATATGATGGGACCCACTGCCGCTGGTTCCACCAGTATATTTACGCACCTACGGCCAGGTAGTGGGACTATTGACGTACTAAGGGGAAATTGGATGTACGGACTAGGTATATCAGCCACTACACTGCTAATCGCATGGAAATTCCAAGACTTACTAAGTGTTCCTGATCATCTACCTCAGAATGAATCCCAATGCGTTCTGGTACTAGGTGATATGAACGATCCTATTGTCAGATCGCAGGTAATGGACTTGTATAGGAGGAGGTTTGTCATCTTCATATGTTCAGAGAATTCCCATAGCCTTAAAAAGTATGAAGAAGAGACGGACTTCATATTCTCTATAAACCCATCTAATCCAGATGACTTAGCCAAATTTACTGATTTTATTACTAAGAAATGCGACCCTCCTAGAAAGTTGGGCTCCATCCTGTTCATGCCGAACCTGTCATACCAACCACCAGGAGAATTGCATACTGATGCATTGCAATATGAAATACGTTCAAACGTGTTGATCCATTACAACACTTTGCTCAAGCTGCTACCCCATTTGCCAGATCCCCAAACACAGCTCATCCTGTTTAATCCGTCTTTAACATACAATTTACAAAGTCCTCACCACCCGACTGAACTGTTCATATCTGGGTTTATCAGTTCCATATACCACTCTTTGCAAAAAAATAATTCGCTAAATGTGGTTATGATTAACCTGGGACTTTTCCAAGTTCGTGGTCAATTGTCTAATTACAAATACTTGAACTTACGTGGCTCAGATATATCGACTGGACTGTACCTGCCTGTATACAAGTTGATCATGTCATTCAACGGTAACATAATTCAAAGGTTTGTACGTAGAATTGCCACACTGGGAGGCAGGCATCAGGTTTACTATTTGGGAAAGTATAGCTTTTTTTCAACATTGCCCAACTTCCCAATCATCCTGAAAATGATAAAGATGTTCAAACAGGGCGTAAATGCGATTACGGAATCATTCATATAGTATCACCACTTCTATTCTGATAGTACATAATCATATATTTTTTACAACAAGGCATTCTGAATATTTATCTTTCAAAGTGGTGGTGATTTGTATATACATATTAAAGATATCAATTTATTTGTTAGTTTATCTAATTATTTATTTTATTTGTTTTTTTAGATTATCTAATTGCTTTAGGATAGCAGACTTTGCCGTACCACCAGTGGCGTCTCTTCTTTCTACACTCTTTTCGAAATCAAAAGTCTCGAACAGGTCCTGTTCAAATCTAGTATCGATGTCCTTGTATTGCTGCAGAGTTAGCTGATCAATACCTGTTAGATTTAGCTTTTCTGCCATAGCAACACACTCCCCTGATATATGATGTGTTTCTCTGAATGGCACACCCTTTCTCACTAAATAATCAGCCAAATCGGTAGCTAGCATATCCATTGTAAGAGCGCTTTCCATTGCTTCCTTCTGAACACTTAAGGTGGATACGACACCTGTTGCAATCAAAATAGAATGCTCGACTGTAGTTAAAGAATCGAATAATGATTCTTTATCTTCCTGCATATCTTTATCATAAGTGGAGGGCACACCCTTGAGACTCATCAAAAAGCCTGCCAGGTCACCAAAGACTCTACCAGACTTGCCTCTTAATAATTCCAGAGAATCGGCATTTTTCTTTTGTGGCATCAAAGAAGACCCAGTGGAATAGGCATCGCTTAGCTTAATGAATCCGAATTCTGCAGTTGAATATATGATCAAGTCCTCTGCAAAACGAGAAATATGGTTCATAAATAGGGTGCCCCAAAACATCAGTTCAACCACAAAATCTCTATCAGATACCGCTACAAGCGAATTACCAATAACACCGTTGAAGCCCAAACCTTCTGCTAAGAATTCTCTATCGATACCGTATGGGTGACCTGCTAGAGCACCGGCACCTAGTGGGGACACATTCAGTCTATCCAAGATTTGGCACAATCTCTTGTAATCTTCGGTGAAATACGTTGCATAAGAGCTCAACCAATGCGACCATCTAATTGGCTGTGCTCTTTGCAAATGAGTGTAGCCAGGCATCAATATATCGATTTCTCCGGTAGCTCTGTCCACCAACACAGAGATCAAATTAACTAAGGAAGGCAGCAACTTTTCGTTCAAAGTGTCACGACAGAAGATTCTCAAATCAGTAACACATTGGTCATTACGAGATCTACCCGTGTGGACTTTTCCAGCAATTCCACGCCCTATGATTTCACCCAGACGTCTTTCGTTCGCAGTGTGGATGTCTTCATCATTTTGGTGACGAACAAACGTATCAGTGTCCCATTCCTTCTTGATCTCATCTAGACCGTAGTGGACCTTGGACAATTCGTCCTCGGTCAAGAGTTCCAGCTTTTGAAGCCCAGAGGTGTATACTTTTGTACCTTCTAGATCTGCCTTGTACATCTTGTAATCGTAGGGCAGCGATGCGTTGTACAGATGCATCAGCGGGTCAGTTTCACCGGTAAATCTCCCGCCCCATAGTTTTTGAGTTTCGTTGTTGTCAGACATTGTGTATGATGTGTTATTGTAGCAGATTTGTATTCTTGTTCGAAGATGTGTGTGCTGAATTGCTTACAAAATAGAATATCCAAAGTGAAAAATTCCCAACATCTCTTATTATCGCTGTTGTGGGTTTCCTTTAAATATAACAAAACGCGGATGTGATCGTTAAAGGAATGAGTCAGCGAATGACGGAGCGAGATAAATTTCAACACGGAAAAAACACTAACAGCTGTTCTGAGTCATTTATTCGCTAGTGGAATTGTAACTCTGGGACGTGGGATGCAGTGTGAACAGAGTGAACGCAGGAGAAGATCCCGATTACTCATTGTGGACTGAGCCATGGATGACGGGATGGTGCACCAAAAATCAATTAAACTTTAAATACGTTATATAGATCTAGCTAGTTTGGCTTATGGCTTGCATCTGCCACTGAAACGTGGGTACAAGGAACAGTCTCTGACAGTGAATCTGTTACATAACCAGGCTAGGATACGCTCGGTACCTAGACCGTACCCACCGTGTGGACAGGAACCATACTTTCTTTGGTCGATGAACCAGTAGTATGAGGATGGGTCGATACCTTCACGCTTGAAACCGGCCATTAGTTCGTCCAGGTCAGTGATTCTCATGGAGCCACCGGTGATTTCACCGACGGTTGGCATCAAGACATCAACAGACTCGGTGACACGCTGGTCATCCTTGCACTTTGGCATGTAGAAAGACTTGATCTCGACTGGGAACTTGGTCAAGAAGATTGGGACACCGATGGTGTCAGTCATCTTTCTTTCGGCAGCCTCGGCAATATCGTCACCGAACTTGAAGTTTTCGCCTTCTTCGTTCTTGATGTCGTGTTCTTGCAACCAGGTGATGGCGTCCTTGTATTCCAATCTCATGAATGGGCCCTTTGGAGCAACGAAACCTGGGTGTAATTGCTCGACGATTGGGCCGGCAACTGGATCCTCAAGAACGTATTGGATACTCTTACAGATCAAGGTTTCAATGTGCACTAGTAAGTCTTCAAAGGTGATGAAAGCTAATTCTGCTTCGATATGGGTGTATTCAGACAAATGTCTTCTGGTGTGGGATTTTTCAGCACGGAAAGATTCTTGGACACAGTAGACATCACCTAAGGCTGGCAGACATGTTTCTAGATATAGTTGGGATGATTGTGTTAGGAAGGCTTCTTCACCGTAGTAGTCTAACTTGAACAACGTGGAACCACCTTCGACTTGGGTTTGGACCATACATGGTGGGGTGACTTCGGTCAAATCTTCTTCAACGTAAACACGTCTGATGGCTCTCAATAGGGCAGCACGAACCTTCATGACACCTGATAGAGTTTCACCTCTTAGGGCCAAATGACGTTGGTCTAGTAGTAGGGATGGGTCAGAGTCCTCGGCAAGTCTGTTGGTAAAAGCATCGTCACCGGATGGGGCTAGACTGACGATTTCATAGTAGTCAACGTCTAGTTCGACACCACCTGGGGCACTCTTACCTTCTGGAACCTTCTTGATGGTACCGTATAGTGTAACAGTAGATTCGATGGTCAAGTCTTGGGTTTGTTGGGCTAGAGCCAAGTCACCGACGAGAACACACTGGATGAAACCAGAACCGTCTCTCAAGACAACGAAGACAACCTTCTTGTTGGAACGCAATCTGTGGATCCAACCGGAAATCTTCACTCTTTGGCCTACTTGTTCGTAAGCTTGGTTGATCTTGAACTTCTTGGCAGCTGGTAGAGCCTTGTCTTCCTCGATTGTGATTTTCATGGCAGCCAACTGCTTGGCAGCGTTGTTGGCTTGTTGCTCTTGCTGCTTCAATTCTTGTTCCTTCTGTTTCAACAGCTTCTTCTTCAAACCGTCGCAACCTTTACGAGCCTTCTTCAAAGCAGAGGCAGAGATTTCCAGAAACTCGTTGTCTTCAGGCTTGAAAACAAATAGCTTTGGCTCAGCAGCCTCAGCATTCTTCTGTTGGGATGCAAATAGAGCGTAGGCTGGTGATTTGAATGGCTGTTCTTGGGAACCGATAGTGGTTAATTCGTCGGCACCGCTGGATTCTTTAATATATAGAGACATATTCCGTAGTGTTACAGTTGTTTGACTGAGTGTAGAGTGTCCCAATGGTTGACAGATACTTCATGTTGCCATAATGCGACTGGCTACATTTAAGTATCAGCTTCAGAGCAGCCTGCTCGAGGACATGGATGCTGCCGCAGTGAGTGAGTCAGTAACTGGCCTGGAGCAGCTCCCAGCAAGTCTCTGACGCAAACGCAATTTGGAAACAACATCGTTCACAACGAGAAAAATTTTCATATTTGTGAAAAATTTCCAGTTTTTGCTTTCACGCTCGATGGGGTCTGAAAAATGCATTCGTGGTGGGATGCACAAGCAGCTGGAGGAGCAGACGGACAGGCTGTGTGTGCTGCCCTGGCTTGAAGCATGGCCCTTGCAAGCGTAGTCTGTCTTTAGAAGTACTGTTATGTATTAATGTAGTCTTATTAGAGCAAGAACAGGTCATCAACCACACCAGTACACCTGCCAACAATCTTTGAAATGTCTGTTGAAGAAGCCTTTGCTAAGCTGTGTCTAGCTGAACAGCCAACCGAATCTGTTGCTGTCAAGTCTTTGGTTTTCAAGCCAAAGACTGCCAAGTCTGCAACCCCAGTCCCAATCGTCGTTGTTGCATTACAATCCACCTCTACCCCATCCCCATTAATCGCACAAGAAGCCTCTGCCAAGGACCCAAGATTAGCCCGTGATGATTTGTTCAATACTTTCTTCGCCTGTCCAACAGCCAAGGGTTTCACTCTAGCCTACTTGCCAAATGCTAAGTCTGAATTCAGCATGCTGGTTGACCAACAACTGGAAGCATTAGACGATTCTACTCTGTTGCAACTAAACGATACATTGTTCATCAAGAAGGCTGACTTGTTTAACTATCTAACTGCATACGACTCCTTCAAGAAGTCTGTTGACTTCACCCAAGTAGTCCAAAAAGTCGAACAAAAGAAGAAACCAGCTCCAGCTCCAGCCAAGAATGCTGCGCTAGAAGAAGCTAAATTAATCGGTATCACCGTCGACAAGACCAAGGACTTCTCAGGATGGTACCAACAAATTCTTACAAAGGGTGAAATGATGGACTACTACGATGTCTCTGGTTGTTATATTCTAAGACCACCATCCTACGCCATCTGGGAAAACATCCAACACTGGTTCGACACTAAGATCAAGAGCTTAGGTGTCCAAAACGCTTACTTCCCAATGTTTGTTTCTTCTCGTGTTCTAGAAAAGGAAAAGGACCATATCGAAGGGTTTGCTCCAGAAGTCGCTTGGGTTACTAAAGCTGGGTCCTCTGATTTGGACGAACCAATTGCCATCAGACCAACATCGGAAACTGTTATGTACCCATACTATGCCAAGTGGATCCAATCCTACAGAGATCTACCATTAAAGATTAACCAATGGAACTCTGTTGTCAGATGGGAATTCAAGCATCCACAACCTTTCCTGAGAACCAGAGAGTTCTTATGGCAAGAAGGCCACACCGCTTTCTTGACTTCCGAGGAAGCACAAGAAGAAGTCTTGCAAATCCTAGATTTCTACGCTGGCGTCTACGAAGAATTATTAGCTGTCCCAGTTATCAAGGGTAGAAAGACCGAAAAGGAAAAGTTTGCCGGTGGTGATTTCACCACAACCTGTGAAGGTTACATTCCACAAACTGGTCGTGGTATCCAAGGTGCTACCTCCCATCACTTGGGTCAAAACTTCTCAAAGATGTTCAACCTATCCGTTGAAAACCCATTAGGCTCAGAACACCCAAAGATCTTTGCTTACCAAAACTCATGGGGTCTATCCACCCGTGTTATTGGTGTTATGGTCATGATCCACTCCGATAACAAGGGTCTAGTTATTCCACCAAGAGTATCCCAATTCCAAGCTGTTGTTATCCCAGTCGGTATCACCAAGAAGACTAAGGATGACCAACGTAAACAAATTCACGAATCTGCTAGAGACGTCGAATCTCGTTTGAAGAAGGCGGGCATTAGAGCATTCGGTGATTACAACGACAACTACACTCCAGGCTGGAAGTTCTCTCAATATGAATTGAAGGGCATTCCAATCCGTGTCGAACTTGGTCCAAAGGATATCGAAAACCAACAAGTTGTTGTCGTTCGTAGAAACGACTCTCGTAAATACACTGTCAAATTCGATGAACTAGAAACCCGTATCCCAGAAATCCTAGAAGAACTACAACACGATCTATTCGCCAAGGCTAAGGAGCTATTTGACACCCACAGAGTCATTGTCGACGAATGGAAGGACTTCGTTCCAAACCTAAACAAAAAGAATGTCATCATTTCCCCATGGTGTGGTGTTATGGACTGTGAAGAAGACATCAAAGACTCTTCTGCTACACAAGACGACGGAGAAGAATTCGAAACTGACGAAAAGGCTCCAAGTATGGGTGCGAAATCATTGTGTATTCCTTTCGAACAACCAGAACTAAAGGAAAACCAAACCTGTGTTAAGTGTGACCGTAAAGCTGTCCAATACTGTATGTTCGGCCGTTCATACTAATCTGAATTAGAAATATAGAGAAACTATATATGTATATTTTTTTAAATATTTTAATCTAAACACATGTAATAACAATAATAAAAGAATTAGAAACAATATTGATTGTGTGGTATCATAGCCAGTTGATTCAATTAAAGAGTTACGTAAAAAAGTGGTAAAAAAATTTAAAAAAAACAATTGGACGAGTTGGGAATCGAACCCAAGACCTCTCCCATGCTAAGGGAGCGCGCTACCAACTACGCCACACGCCCATGTGTTTTTGTTTATTTTTGTAAGATGTGGGCCATCTTTAGGTAAGGCACTTGATATTTGGAAAGGGGCGTTAGGGAGTTTCTAATAGTATGGGAGTCTACTTGAGGGTAGTCTCTATACTGGTCTTTAATATTAAACGTAAGGTAGTCAATATGAATATTGTTGAGATTATTACCCGCCGACGCGAACGCGATGAGGTGGGAAAATAATCAAGAGATACTCGCATCTATACGAAAGAACGAAACATATTATTCTATCAAACACGGTATAAATGCAAATAAACCAATAAGGACATAAACAAACAAATGTATCAAGTTAGGAAAGATGAAAATATACTAATCAAGTTTCAAACAAACAAATGTCCCTAGTCGGAAACGAGGCACTAAAGTCTAAGAGACAGGTGCGCAAGGAAAATAATGAAGCATGATCTACAAGAATCCAAAACATATAAAAGGAAGCAAATTTGCCATTTCACAACTTCCAAATTACTTACCTCTTATATATTACTCTATATCTTTTATATACTCTTATATACTAAAGAAACCAGAGAACTATTTATAATACAATTATAACTATTAATTTGATCCAATCTATTCATAACCCAGATTCCATCAACGATTCCGAGGACAAACGCCCATCGGAACAATAAATATGTTATTGTTGGAACGGTAATTTTATTAGTTCGGGAGTCGATTATAGTGTATTACTATGAGCCAGGTACATTATAAACGTAGATCACGTGTTCGCGACACGGACGTTCAACTATAAAAGGTGAAAAATTTTCACTCACACACTCAGCACATTTTATATTACTTTATATATATTTTATAACCATTATATATTATATTTAGATCCTGGAGCAGACGTGAGACGTCTGGTGGGACCTGAATGATCTTTTAAATATTCAAGATATTTAACCATTATTTGTTAAA
>PPOD03000303.1:0-21223 GCA_003708425.3 Jamesozyma rosinii
CAATACTTAATTTAATAAGACCTTATTTACTTAAAACTAGATAATACTTTAAAAGACTAACAACCAGTAGACGTCCCTCAAACACTTTCTACTACCTAGTCATTTACAGTAACCATTATATTACTTATCCGGACCCAAAACAATACATTAAATTTATTCATATACATAATTGTTAACTGTCTTCTAAACTTTTAAAAAATTAAATTACAGCTCGTATGGCGCAGTGGTAGCGCAGCAGATTGCAAATCTGTTGGTCCTTAGTTCAAATCTGAGTGCGAGCTCTATCTTTTTCTACTTTTTTTTGGTGCTGTTAGCAGTTTCGCCCACTGAAAAAAGACGCGTTAACGCGACACGTTAACTTAGCCGCCAAAAGGTTTGCAGTGACACGAAACACCAAATTCGGCCGCACCGAAAGACCCTGAAACCAAGCATGTTTATTTTTTCGTAGCTTTAATTTGGTGTGATGAAGCTACAGTACCTATTCCATTAGGGCATCGCACGACATACGCGTCACTGCTCTATCAGAGCTCCAAGGTGCGCTTTGGAGGAGCGTGTCTGTGGTACTCACCAAACCCTACCCTGTTTCTCTATTGGGAGATATGTTCACTCTCGATTGAATAACTATATTTCGCATATGGGCAACTACCTAATTAATTTATTAATTAATTAAGATAGTAGCCTGTTCATAGGAATATATATATAATTGAGTATATAGTTATTTAGCATAGTATTGTCTGTGCAATTGTTCCTCTTGTTGTCTTGGACTGTTACACTTGAAGAGTACTATAGAAGCACTGATAATTCATTCACAATAATATACAGAGATGGCTCAAGTTTTAAACATCAATACAATGAGTTCCACCATGATGAAGAAGCCAAATCAAGTGAATAGAAAGGCGTTGGCAGATGTCACAGTTAACACCAAGAATAATAACAATAAAAGCATACCAAAGAGCTCAACTGATAAGAAACTCGGATTAGCAGAGCCTGTGACATTCAGTTTAATCCCATCAAGAAAGAGACAAATATACCATGATGGCGAAGATGAGAATGGTGATAATAAGGAAGTGGCTGAGAAGAAGCAAAAGGTAGAAGCAGTATCCCAGCGCAATACGAAATGGAGGGATCTAGACTCTGCAGAGAAGAATAATGTAAAGATGGTGACAGAGTATTCAGATGAAATATTTGAATTTCTTTACAAGAGAGAGGGAGAACTGATACCGGACCACAACTACCTGATGGAGAAGGACTCCAAATACCATATACGTGCATCGATGAGATCGATCCTGGTCGATTGGTTAGTTGAAGTGCATGAAAAATTCAACTGCGTCCAGGAGACTCTGTTGTTAGCACTAAATATCATGGACAGGTTCCTCTCCAAGAATAAAGTAAGTTTATCTAAGCTACAATTGCTAGCTGTAACTTCGTTGTTTATCGCAGCTAAGTTCGAGGAAATCAAGTTGCCACACCTTACCAACTACGCATACATCACAGATGGAGCAGCATCAATGGAAGATATCAAGAATGCAGAGCTGTTCATGCTCAAATCGTTGAACTTCGAAGTAGCATGGCCAAACGCATTGAATTTCCTCAGGAGACTCTCTAAGGCAGATGAGTACGCTTCGTCTACAAGAAACATTTCCAAGTACATCCTCGAGTATGCCTACTGCAGTCCCAAGTTTGTCAATATGAAGCCATCCTACGTCAGTGCCATGGCTATGTACATTGCCAGAAAGGTCAGCTCAGATGAGGAATTCGGCACAAACACCAAAGCGGTATGGGATGACACTTTCATCCATTACAGTGGTGAGATCGATGCCGACAACGACGTTGACTTCCAACTGCAGTGCCAAACACTGATCAACGAAATATCAAACCCATCGACCAAACTTGACTCATTAAACAGCAAGTACTCCAAGGAGCACCACCACAACGTATTTCCAAAAGTACAAGACTGGTGCCAAAGACAAGAAGCAGCACTCTAATCATCCTGCATCACATCAGCACATCTAGCATTCGTTAATTCGTCCACATTATATAATCATTTTGCATATTATCTAGTTCTAATCAATACACTGGAATTGATTTCATTTTCTACACACCACACAAACACAGCAGCCAATCGTGTGAGAGTATTGGCCGCGTCGCGCTCCGCCGAAAAAACAGCTTGCAACGCCGTTCACTCCAGATGGGGGCTCTGTTGTTGACTCTGTGACAAATGCACGGAGTGTCCATGGATTATATTAGCAATGGAGGGGCAGTCTACCTGGGCATTATATGCAATTCAGATGTGGAAGTTCACAAAATAATGTGCATACAGACACACGGAACAGTCTAATGGTTTTTCTGGTTCGCCGTAGAGTGTGAGTGTATTATTAATATAGCAGAGTTGATGCCTATGAAAGTTTCAAAGATTAATATAAAGTATCTCCTGTCGTTGTTGTCTAAGAGAGTTCGGCCATCACCGACCACTGTGATGCATAATACTTCCAATAGCCGTGATGGGAATTATTCGTTGCAAGCCCCCAGTGCTCCGACGGCAATTCCTCTGTACGAGATAATAGCCAGACTGCCGACCTTGTTTCCTAGAGCCCTGGCGGACTCTATCAATGATTATAAGGCGTACAAGAATGACCAACTGGAGTTTCAACAGAAGTTGCTTTCCACTCTACCGTTTTATCCAGATAGCAACAACTCGGATAGAAAAGCACAAATAATTAATACAGTGGTAGATGACGAAGGAAACCATATTAATGAATTCTGCATTATGCCAAAGGAGCATAATAGCAACTCAAAGCCTCTGAAACACCTGGTGTTTGTTCATGGATATGGAGCTGGGCTTGGATTCTACCTAAAGAATTTGGAAAACATCCCATTGATTGATGATAGCTGGTGCATTCATGCAATTGACCTGCCAGGTTTTGGCCACTCTTCAAGGCCAAGATTCCCATTTGATTATCCTGAGTCCAATATTTCAGAAGTCACTGACTGGTTTCATACTAGGATACAGACCTGGTTTGAAAAGAGAAATCTGCTCCAGGAGCCACAGAACAATATCATTGTCGCGCATTCCTTGGGTGCGTTTATAATGGCATTGTACAATGAGAAACACAACAACCACTTCAAAAAGCTAGTCATGTGTTCACCTGCCGCTGTGTGTCGGTCGCATAATGTTGTCATCTCCGACAGCGAGGAAAGCAATATAAGCAAGAACATCAAGACCAAAATAGACAGGCCGCCTTGGTGGTACGTGAAGTTGTGGGATATGAACATATCCCCGTTCTCCCTTGTGAGAAACGCAGGCATATTCGGCTCCAAGATAACAAGCGGGTGGTCTTACAGAAGGTTCAAGTCACTGTTGGCGGATGAGGGCATAAATGACAGTATATCCAGACAGCAATTTGAAATGCTGCACAAGTATTCATATGCTATCTTTAACCAGCCAGGTTCTGGGGAATACTTACTTGCATTTGCGCTGAGTTGCGGTGGGAATCCCAGGGCTCCACTTGAAGATACAATTTTTAAGCAAATCGACGCAAAGAATGGTAGTAGTGATTGTGATTGGGTATGGATATACGGTGAAAACGACTGGATGAATTTCACTGGGGGTAAAAGAATCTCAGAAAGGTTGAATACGGAACTTGGTGAGGGAAAGAGCAAATTTTTTATGATTCCCAATGCAGGGCATCATGTTTATTTTGACAACTATTCCTTCTTTAACGACATAATAATCAAAGAAATGAAGAGCCTGTAGTGTGAGTATTCAGGGAAGTTACAATTGTAAATACATATATATATTCTGACTACTAATATCATTTTTCTTTATTGGATTCTCATGGTAGAGGGCAATACTGAGGATGGTGCAATCTAGAGCCGCATATACTGCATGCTCTTGGCGTTTCATTGTATATCTTTCTTGCTTGTTTTTCTTCCATGATAGCGACAATGATATAATGGATATACTTGTACACATCTATATGTTCCAACTCAACTGGTTCATCCTGTGTGGCAAGGAAATTCGCCCGATCCTTCAGCTCTGGAAGTAGTCTTGACTTCACTTTGCTCAACAAGAATTTGTTTTTTGGCTTGCTTGGACCTGGAGGGTCAAAACTCCAGATCTCCAGTTGCAACAGCTTATCCAACCTCGTTTGCATTACCTCGGAATCAGAACAGTAATAATCAACACGTACCTCATTCCACATCTTCATTCTCTTTTTAGCCGGGTTCTTTAGACGGAAATTTGACATGATTCTGGTAAACAAATCAGAACTTGTAGTCATATTGCGCTCCAGGTGTTTCATGTCTCTGGAGATTGAGTTGCACATGACATTGAAGATGATCTTATCCTCTGACTCTATTGGACTTGTTCCAGGTCTAGCTTGTGTGATGTTGAAAATATTCCACATCTCTGTGAATCGTTTCAGCTCCTCGCACCATGCGGGGACGTCGTCATAGGAGGCTAGTGTTACCTGTAACTTCGTCTCATGCATATTGGACATTAGGTTGTTATGATTCAAGCCAGTCGTCTCTTCTGAAACATTTTCTTTCAGGGTGGTTTCGGAATAGCGACACACTGGTCCGCAGAATTCAAATTCAGGATCAAGTTCTCTGTCCCTCTGTAAGGTCTGCTTTAGTTCATCGAGGATTTTGTTTAGTTCAGTTCTTTTTTTTTCATGCTTTTCTCTAAAGTATTCAATCACCTTATCGATTGTTTGTACCTTGGTCAGAAACTCGTTCAAGTCTTTCTTATCCTGAGATAGCAATGTAGTTCTTGAGTCCTTTAGCCTCCTAATCTCTTCATTCAACTCGTCCAGCTCCTCTACAAGGTCGTCTCTCTCCGAGATATCACGGAATGAATTACAGAATATGAAGTTGCTATCCCTAGACATGGTAGTATTCCTCCAATTGAAGCAGTGGTTCTCCCCAGTAGATCTAGCAGGCCCCTTCTCCCCCATTCCCCAGTTGTGATTACTTAAACTGAAACTTCATTGCTTTTCCCCTAACAGAACATATCACGGCATGAACTGTGCACGTGACTCTGTGGTCGCCCGTTCGACTCGCCGCGGGGGAAAACACCAGCTGTCCCACGTTCTAATTTTTGTCTTCCCAGAAAGAAACGCAGAGCATTTTGTCTTGGCGACCGCTGCAGCGCGTGGTCTCTGGTGCGCCCGCTAAACAAATATCTGTGCATGCCCTGTAAATGAATACGCAGCCAAATCCAATTAGTGGATGGATTCGGATTTCCCATTATGAGATTTATCATGAAAATATTTTCATGCACATCAAGAAGCTCAAGTGACATGCCTGGTTCCAGTAACAACTCTGCTCTTCCCGGCTGCAACTGCTGGGAAACGCATCACAGAACTGCCTGTCCGTGTATTACATAACCACTAGCATTCTTATACTTCGATTGCAATTAATGTCTCGTCTATCGATATTGCATATACCCATCTAGTCAGATACTTACACCCGGCGTACAGGATATTCTACTGGTAATCATCGTGGCTGCTTAAGGTTTCAATTATATTTGGTTTGAGTTAAATTAATATCAGGTAAGAAAGAATTTTTTTTGTTAGATATAAACTGATACTATTTCTCTCGTTTTATACCATATCTACTTTCGCTATTTATCTTGTTTCTCAATAATTACACTACAAGAGTACCAATACAATAAAGAAAAACAGAAGACACATATTACTAATTCCTGATGTCGTTCAAGAGATTTTTGAAGGCTTTGGAAATCCCAGTCGATGAGAGAGAAACCCTGACGTTTTTGAGAAACCCTGATTTAAGACCAATCAAAAAGGAATACCAAACATGGGGTTTCTGGTCAAACTTCGCATACTGGGGGGTCATGTCCTTCTCGGTAGGTACATGGATGTCAGCAAGTTCAGCGCTGGATGCTGGTCTGAGTTATCCCGCCACAATCGGTTCATTCATTGTCGGTGATCTGTTGACCATCTTCTTCACACTAGCAAACTCGTACCCTGGTTCAGACTGGAAGGTCGGCTTCACACTGACCCAAAGATTCGTCTTTGGTATATATGGCTCCACCTTTGGTATCCTTATCAGAGTCCTTATGAGTATCGTCAACTACGCTTCTAACGCATGGCTGGGTGGCCTTTGTATCAATATGATTCTAGACTCACTCTCACATCATTACCTGCACCTGCCTAATACCCTGACGCACCATGTGAAGATGCAGACGAAAGAACTGATAGGGTTCATACTATTCCATATCGTCACATGTCTGTGCTACCTATGGAAACCTTACCGTATCAACTACATCATGATCATCTCATGCCTTGCTACATGTGTCTCAATGATTGGTATGGTCATTTACCTATGTCATAAGAACCATGGTGTTGGTGAGCTGTTCACCTCTGAAAAGTCCACTGCTAAGGGTTCCCACTACGCATGGGCTTGGGTTTACATGATCTCGTACTGGTTCGGTTCCGTCTCGCCTGGTTCAACAAACCAGAGTGATTATTCAAGATTCGGTTCCTCCCAAACAGCAATCTATCTTGGGACTATTTGTGCTTTGCTAATCCCAACAACTCTGGTTCCCGTGTTCGGTGTCATTGGCGCTTCGACCTGTAAACAATTATACAACGAAGATTTCTGGATGCCAACTGAAATCTTCGATTACTGGTTAAAGCACGGCTACTCAGCTGGAGGTCGTGCTGCTTGTTTCTTTTGCGGGGTTTCCTTCACTCTATCACAAATTGCATACACCATCTCAAACGCCGGTTTTGCAAGTGGTATGGATTTAGCTGGTGTCCTGCCAAAATACTTCAACATCAAAAGAGGTGCCATGCTTACTGCCCTTATCTCCGTCGCACTGCAACCATGGAATTTCTATAATTCAAGTTCGACTTTCTTAACAGTCATGAGTTCCTTCGGTGTCGTCATGACTCCAATCATCTCTGTTATGATCTGTGATAATTTCTTGATCAGAAAGAGAAATTACTCGGTGGCTCAGGCATTTATCCTCCATGGTGAATACTACTTCTACAAGGGTGTCAACTGGAGGGCTCTGGTTGCATGGGTTGTCGCTATGACACCAGGTTTGCCAGGTATAGCATGGCAAGTTAACCCAAACTACTTCCACAACGAGGGTATCGTCAACTTCTACTACGGTGATTCGTTCTTCTCCTTCGTCATTTCATTCTTCCTATATTGGATCTTATGTCTAGTCTTCCCATTCCATATTGAGGTTCTGCATGATAAGAAGGATTACTACGGTGCATTCTCTGATGAAGAAGCCAGAAAGAAGGGCATGGTTCCATACAGTGAGATTTCAGACGAAGAACTCCATGCATTCGAACTTTCAGAAAAGATGGAGGTCGATTTCAACCTTACTCAATCATCCCAGACTGACGATATTGAAAGTAATGTTGACTCTGTCAGCAGAAACTCCGAAGATAGTTCTGAGAACGGTGAAACGAAACTCAAACACAGAGCTAACGAAACCAGTGTCCCTGTGTCTTCTGAGACAGAATCCTCAGGCAGTGACGAGAAGTCCAATGACTGGGTTTCCAAAAAGTTCAAATCTGCAAAGAAATATTTTGGTGCTTAAAGAGTATGCTTCTGGCTTCTCACCCCTCTATCACATGTAATATATCCTCCTCATTTATCTAATATACATTATCCTAATATATGTTTACGTATTTTCAAGCCATTTTTTTCATATTCGTTTAGATCGTGATATGTTGATCTAACTACATGCAATACACCTCATAGCACAAGCAACGTTCTGTTCTTTTGCCCTTCTCTCAACCATCGAATACAGACTACTTATATATGTGATTACATGCTTTCCTAAAAAGCAGCATCCAGACACCCATAAATGCGGTATCTTGGTCAATGGCTCGGTTAGTCATCTGTGGAAATTTTCTCGAAGATATATAAACCAGTGTGACTCCGACAGTTGGTATATCTCGACGAATGTGCCATATTTGGGTTTCAATCAATGGAATGTATACAATCTGTTATTACTCACTTTAACGAGGCACAGAATCACATATCGTTCAATTCTTTTTATTGACTGATGACTGTTGTAGATAATCCATTGCAATTCGAAAACATCACGGACCCAGAGGTTATCAGGTATACCCATGTGAAAAACTCTGTAGTCTGGAAAGGACCCCTCACAGTAGAGGATTATGTGGAAAGGGATAATGTTTTGGGCAAAGCAGATATATCCGAGATTCGTGACTCTAATGAATTGAAGAAACAGTTTCCAGAAGAGAGCAAATGGTTAGGGGTTAAGTACTTCGTATTGAAGGATAAGAGACTACCCGATACTGACAAATATAGCCAGATTGTGTCAAGCTGTGAAACTATAAATAGGATTGGTTACTGTATTCATCCAGACTCAAACGGTAAGATCGAGCCATCACTCACCGTTTGCATAGGAGGAGTGTTTACAGAGGAGAAGTACAGAGGAAACGGTTATGCTAAGGCAATGATTGAAGGCCTGAATGAGTTCTATGACAAAATTTGCCTGCAGCCAAATGCATCTCCGTTGATAAAGAATATGGTGATCAACCTGTACAGTGAGATAGATGATTATTATGCGAGAGTAGGCTACCAGTCTATGCATGTTCCGTTGCATAATATAACAAAATTGGATGACTTTTACCAGCAATATTGTGATGGAAAGGTTGATACTACAGGCAGATTCCTAGGGTTTGAAGACTACGGCCATTTGATTACTCTACAAGACCAACAATTTCGAAAGGATATAGTGAATTTGGCAAAGCGGAACAAGAATGCCTTTGTGTTCACAGTCAAACCAGACTTGGATATATACAAATGGTTTCAGCTACGTGACAATTTTATAGCAGAAAAGGCCAATGGCCAAAAGGAGGATCCGCCATTTGGTTATTCGTTAAGTGACGACAGTCATATTATATGGCATCACAACTGGAACGAGAATCTATTAGTCATTTTAAAGGTTTTTATCTCTCCAGAAAGTAAAGACAGAGAAGATGTGTTGAAGAGCTTGTTAGGGCAAGCTACCGTAGAGACTCAAAGAAGCGGTTTAGGCAAGCTGCAATTTTGGGACGAGGAGATCCCAATTGAAGATTATCCTTTATTAAATGAGACGTTGAATAAAATATCTGGCAAATTAGAACTCTACACAAAAAATGGTTCCAGAAGTGCTGTTAGGCATCCCGCTGGGATCAAAGACAGTCCTATCATCTGGGCAAACAACACAAAGTTCTGTTGGTTCTAACAAAAATTGTAAGTAAGACCGTCAAAGTATTGACAACGATTATGTATATGTAGTCTCTGTGGCTATGCAAGCCACATGTAGAATGATTCTGTATGGTCTTTGTTCTCTCCAATGACTTCTAGTATTGGATCAATGCTTTTTCTCTTATATAACGAACTTGTTAGTTCTATTTTTTCAGCATGCACCTTAAAAAAGCAAATGAAAATAAATGTAATTGAAAAGATGCAGCAGACCTTGTATGGACCCCTTGAACAGACAAACATATACAGACTGCACAAGAACAACAAATATTATACTGATAGATATGTTTCTATATAAATCGAGAATATTACAGTTGAAGCCACAATATATATCACGTCTACTTCCTAGGGTTACTACGCAAACTTCTACGTTTCTAGGTAGAAGGACTGTAGTGACTTCGACAGTAGACTGGAAACCGATCAAAACACATCACAACCCAAATGAAAGTGGTGAGAAGAGAGGTTCATTCGGGAAGAATATTGTGTTGGGGCTGATGTTTGCGATGCCCATTATATCGTTTTATCTAGGGACTTGGCAGTTGAGAAGACTGTCATGGAAAACAAATCTAATTGCATCTTGCGAGAGCAAACTGACTTACGACCCAATCCCATTACCAAAAAAGTTTACCGTGGATATGTGTGAAGATTGGGAGTACAGAAAAGTTAACATCAGAGGGCATTATGTCAATGAAGAAGAGATGTTTGTCGGACCTAGAGTGAAGAACGGAGAAAAGGGCTATATACTATTCACACCATTTATCAGAGAGGATACCGGAGAAAAGATACTGATCGAGCGTGGTTGGATTAGTGAGGTTAAAGTTTCCCCAGACTCAAGGACAGTACATCATTTGTCTCTGCCATCGAATACGATTGATATTATCTGCTTGGTTCGTCCTCCACATGAGCGTGGTCAATTCCAATGGGAGAAGGAGGATCAGAACTCGAGATTATGGAATGTTGCAGATATATATGATATTGCACAGACAGTTGACTGTAAGCCAATCAATTTCCAAGCAATTTATGATATGAAAGATCATCCTTCTTACAAAGGTGCAGATGCAAGCAGTGGTACTGTGACTGAATCAAAGCAGCCATTTTGGAAATTCTGGAAAACTGATTCAGCAAAGAGCTCCGATACATCAAAGACAGGTAATGTCAAGAATAGCAACGCGGATGGCTCGAGTGAGTTAGAATTTAGTGAATGGCAATTTATGAAGGCTGGTATCCCAATAGGAAAGCGCCCCACCGTCGATTTAAGGAACAACCATTTACAATATTTAGTTACCTGGTACGGACTCTCACTACTAAGTACAATTTTCTTGGTGGTTGCACTTAAGAAATACTGGCGTGGTGGAGTGGTCACTCAATCCCAACTCAAGAAACAAAAATTGAAGAATGCCCAAAAATACATGTAAGTAAGTTTCTACGATATTGGTATCTTTGTAAATATAATATAGCGCAATACGTAACCATGATAAACCACTACTAGATATTGGCAACCACCATTAGGGTAGATGGCTGAGTATCACCTTCTTCAACCGCAGCAGCATCGTCTTGAGAACCGGCTCTTTCTTTCTGTATTGAGAAGTAGGGTAACTTTGGCAAAATGCTTTACGCGCTTCCGAAAAATTAAATAGCAAAATAAACAAATAAATAGATTTGACATAGTGAAACAAGCACATGGTCTCATTGAATGCATGTACAATTAGTGATTTATAAGGTACAAGCAAAGGTAAGTCTAGCCGAAACGAACTGTACACTAAATTATGAGTGATTATAAAAGCACAAACTCAGATACAAAGCCAGCGACTGGTTATAAGCTGTCAATTAGTAGTAACCCAGGCTCGAGAAGATCATCGATCGGTGGAAATGACAGTTTTACGTCCAAGAGTTTCAACGGCAATGGGGCCAATACTGATGGAGAAGCCGAGCAAAATGTGTTGCAAGAGTACTTAGTGCCGCAAGTCAGAGAACTAACAGACTCTATGATCACGTTAGACTCGAATTTCTTGCGATTGAATAGCATACACGATAACCTGGTTGACATAAACGAATCCTTTGGATCCTTGATATATGGTATTGTCTGTACATCTGCATGCACAGATTTTCCTGGTGCACCTTCGAATATTGAAAAAGAATTGAGAACGATGAAGAGGTTGCAGTTGTTAAAAACTGAGAAGGAATCTCTGCAGGAACAGTTAGACCAGATAAGAAACCCAGATTCTCTAAGAAGTAAATTATCTGGAAATACAGACAGTGCAGGCACAGGGAAGAAGCAATTCTCTGAGCCATTGTTTGCTGCATCCCAGATAAGGAGAGGGCATCAGGGGTACCCGGATAGCAACAAAGCAAATAATAAATACAGAAATGAAAGCAAGAATGGCAATGATATGAACCTGGTAGAAAATGACAACGATGACAATGAAAGTGAGGAATCGTTTGTTATGAATCCCTCGATCAAGGCAGGCGAAGAGCAGTACATCCCTAATTCAGGTCCGATAGCCGCACCATCCAATGGGAAGAACAGCAGATTAAGGAGAAGATCCATCCTAGACACAATAAGAAATAGTCTTCTCTCTAATGAAAACGGCGATCGCCACAGCATGAGCAGTATTCCGAATGGCGTTAGAAATGAAGGAAAGAGACTATCACTGGCTGTTGGAGCTAGCAGGACTGGTTCAAGACAACAAGCACCACCAAAGAGAAAAACAATGTTTGCAGGTAATAGCTCTGTATCTTATTCAAACAACCTATCCACTTCAGAAAGGATAAATAAGAGGAGATCGTTTGCAAGACCAAAAAGCACAAGTTCTAGACCGCCGTTTAGATAATGTAACTATAACCAAGAGTGCATACAATATTAAATATAGAGCACGATGCAGTGCATATAAATTGTGGAAATCAAATAGTCTAGAAGCCATCAAGCTAAACTTAAATGCCGGATTATTGGAAGTATCCTTCCTCAAAGGTTTTAGCCATAAGCACAATAGCCATGCATTAGAGTAAGCTTATTTTTTGTACGCCAAACAGGCACGATACAAGAGGCAATCTTCCTATGCTCGGTAATCCAGTACAGAGAGGCTGCACCCTACATTATGGTATACTTATTTGTATATGTATTTAGTCATCTAATAGCTCCTTAGTCCACTTTCACTTGACTTCTTAACTGTTACCCTCAGTGTATTCACATATCATTGTACACGGTATATGGGTCTCAGTTCCTTCTTTGCCTCCCGCCGCCGGAGAATCTGGCGGTGTATAGAAAATGAATGCCTGGGAGGTATTAGAATGCATCAAGAGGATACAACTCGAGAGAGCAACCCTATAGGATTGTCCTAGATCAAACGAATATCCTACAGAAATATGTCGCAGTACATTGGGAAGACTATTTCCTTAATTTCAGTAACTGAAAATAGATATGTTGGTTTACTAGAGAATATTGATTCGGAAAAGGGAACTGTCACTTTAAGAGAAGTTCGTTGTTTTGGTACTGAAGGACGTAAAAATTGGGGTCCTGAGGAGATCTACCCAAATCCAACTGTTTACGAAAGCGTCCAATTCAATGGTAACGATGTCAAGGATCTAAACATTCTCGAAGTAAAGCTTGAGGATGTTCAGCCTGTAGTTCATCCAAATGCTGGCGCTGTTCCTCAAGAACAGAAGCAGTCATCCGAAGCTCAAACTGGAAATGACGGTACACATGAAGTATCAGAATCAGTCCAAAGTCAAGGTCAGCAGCCAGAAAATTCAGAACCTTCTGAGACTCAGAAGGCTCAACCAGATCTCCCAGCTGCTGTTGCAGGATACGGAGTATATGCTCCTACTTCTTCAGATTCAGCTGCCAATATGGCGGCAGCATCTCAGAATACTGATGATCAGACTGCACAAAGACATATCTCGAGAAAGTCCGACAACGACAGATCCGAAGCTCATGATAATTCATATCGTAGGCAACAACGTCGTCCTTCTCAAGCCAAGAAAATCGAAATTCCAAAGAATGATTTTGATTTCGAATCAAATAACGCAAAATTTGTGAGAGAAGCCCCAGAAATTGCTATTGAACATCAGCATCACCAACAACAACCTGTTGAGACAGAAGACTATAATGCCAAGTCTAATGATGGTGAATCAAATCCTGACGGCTACTATAACAAGAAATCTTCTTTCTTCGATTCCATCTCAACTTCTTCTGAAATGAATACCAACATGAGATGGCAAGAGGAGAAGCAGTTGAATTTGGATACATTCGGTCAAACCTCAGCTAGACCAAAGTTTAATTCTAACAGAGGTGGCAGAGGTGGCAGAGGTGGTTACAGAGGTAACTTCAGAGGAAATAATAGAGGCAACTATAGAGGCAACTACAGGGGTAACTATAGAGGTGGAAACAGAGGCGGACACAGAGGTGGCTACCAAGATAACAGTTATGATAGGAATAATGATCAAACATTCTCGAACTCTAACGGAGTTGAATTTTAGACCCTTCTGAAACATCTAAACTGATAAGAAAAGGTTTTCGGATTGTATATATTAGGAACAAAAATAAAAATAAATGTATAAAATAAGTGTGCATACTTAGCTATCATATATATTCTTTGTTATATATAATTTAACCAAGAATATTTGACATTTTTTACAAGTTTATTCCTGCTTCGCGGAATCACCTTAGAGCTGAGTCTTAATGTTATATCAAATAAATCATACCTACTCACATATGTGTATTCGTAATTAATGCAGCTGCTCGAGCAGAAAAATAAAATTATCTTTCTCTCAGCAGTTGAACTACAGATCAAGGGACCATATGTGGACAGTCTTATCAGCTAGTCCAACTATAATATTAGACGATTCCGCATCAACATCCATGCACTTGACTCTCTGGTCACTGTTGTAATTTGGTAGCTCCATTGTCCAAGACTCCCCTCTCTCTATGTCTATAGAATAAACAGCTTTATCCCCTCCAACAATCAAACCATTGCATTTAGGTAAGAACTTCAAGATAGGTTGGGAAAACGAATCTTGTGGAATCTCAGTAGCTATATTTCTTAAGATATTTTCATAATATGTCCTGGAAGGGGTCAATTCTGTAGTCTTGTCAGTTGTTTCTAAATCGTTGTGTAGTATTGAAGGGATTTCTACAAGTACTAACCTCATATACGGGATATGAGATGTAGCTACAGCCAGCATAGTACTGGCCTCTATTTTGTTGGTACATTCAGTTCTCTTAAAGTCCACCAAAGTCATATCTCTTATATTGAAGGAGTGTGTGCTGAACTGGGCATTGTTTAATGCAATATTAAACTGCGGCTGCAATAAATTGTTGTTGTTTATTATGTAGCCCATAACGTGAGTAAAATCTAACCTTGAGAGGAAAATTACTGGTTTATTAATGCATATCCCAGACTTTTCAACTTCGTAGGTTCCCATAACTAGAGATGTGCACGGAGATAACAACTTTACAGAGGATAATTCTTTGATATTTGCTTCATCGTTCTCCATGGAAAGACAATGTAGTTTTAGAAAGTTATCTAAACCGCATGATATAATATACCAAGAGTTTTCAGTGATACTATGGAAGTCGATCTGTGTTATCATTCTGTTATGCAATTTGAATTTAGCTCCAGGAATGCCATTGAATTTATCATCCAGTAACGAGAAGGACCCATCAATTGAACAGGTGTAAAAGTACATGCTATCTTTTATCCAGTTGCACACTTTTGTAATACCCAGTGATTTTCCATCTGGACCCAATATCTCTGATTGACAATGCAGGTTATCATCATAAACTAGAACTTGCTTATCAGATGTGGAAAGGCATATAGAACGATCCTTTTTATTTGAAAAGTGACAGCTGATTGGTAAACCATTGAGACCAGTCGAGACTGATGGTAAAAAGCTCAACGCAAGATCCCAACTTTTAATACCATATCTATCCTGGTCGATGGGTGTTAGGTCGTTGTTCAGGCTCAAGTTCTTCAATTTATCTTCCAACAGGTATTCATTGTATTGTATTCTATCCTTTACAATCGATTCAATTCTCTCCAAATATAAGTCTTCATTTCCTTTCTCTGTAGGATTCACGGCTGCTGATGGTAGTTTCGCATCCCTCAAGAATGATTTTAGAGTATCATCGAAGCCATTTCTTTTTAGGTACTGTGCGATTAACACAGATGTATACTTTTCGGCAGTTTCATCAGACCCCATCTTCTGCAATGTTCTCAATATGAGCAAGTGATATTTCGTTCCTGATGTATCATATTGAAGTTTAGAGTCTGGTATATTTCACAGGTGTCAGATAACTTTCCTCGAGATGCTGTATGAACTAGGCAACCATATCAGACAAAGCATTGCTTTTCCAAAAGTTATAACAGTTGACTGCATTATCAATCCGTACATCCATTAATACTTTCTAACACCCAACCATTTTTTGAATGTTCTCATAATAAAAATATTTTTTATGAAAAATTCAATAATTCACTTTTTCTTGTAGAAATTTCCAAATCCAATCAGATATCGTGCCTCCACTACACACAATCAGCACAGGTAGAACCCGTTGAATGCAGATGGGAGCATCGACATTGTCTTGGAGATGATGCGATATGCTGGTGAGATCTATGATAGGCATCTATAGAAGAAGGATGCTTTAGAAACCTATAGTTTTGTATTACACATATTGAGAAAGAACAAGAAATAAAACAAATTACATTTAAAGATGGGTTCCGGTAAGCCAAGAGGTTTGAATTCCGCTAGAAAGTTACGTGTCCACAGAAGAAACAAGTATGTTATATTATGATGACAATAGTGATAATATATTGGGTGATGGAATTCCTAGGTGTACTGTATATGAGACCATGTTATTGAATGAGCAGTTAGTGGTGCTACACACCGCTATTATAACCCAATTTTCTCTTTATTTAATATGAAGTCAGTTACACAGAATCTGTTATATCAGTGTTCTAGTTTGTGCGCTGCAGCTACAAAAATCACTGGATTCCATATAATATATTATCGTCTACACTCAAAGAAGTAACGTTCTTTTGAATACTAACGTTGAATTAAATCATTCTTATGATTTTTCATTTTTATACAGCCGTTGGGCCGAACAAAACTATAAGAAGAGATTATTGGGAACTGCCTTCAAGTCCTCTCCATTCGGTGGTTCTTCTCACGCCAAGGGTATCGTCTTAGAAAAGATCGGTATTGAATCCAAACAACCAAACTCTGCTATCAGAAAGTGTGTCAGAGTCCAATTAATCAAGAACGGTAAGAAGGTTACTGCTTTCGTTCCAAACGATGGTTGTTTAAACTTTGTCGATGAAAATGACGAAGTCTTATTAGCCGGTTTCGGTAGAAAGGGTAAGGCTAAGGGTGATATTCCAGGTGTCAGATTCAAGGTCGTCAAGGTCTCTGGTGTCTCCTTGTTAGCTTTGTGGAAGGAAAAGAAGGAAAAGCCAAGATCATAAGTGGGTGGAAGAAAATACTTGTCGTATCTTTTTTACCTCTTTTATGTTAAAAGGATTCCTTTGTTATATTAGTACCAAACCATTAAACAAGCAATCATAGATTCTTTACATTCTATAACATCTTTTTGTATAAAAAGATTTATATAACATAATATACTGCACATTAATAAAATAAATTATACATATTAATTAGGTTAAGGTCTTGAGCACTTGGGATAGGTTTCGATGCACGATATTACTTGAACGCAACTCCTAGAGTTGTGCCTCCCTACAAATGTTCAATTATATCAAGTTCAAGTCTCTGTTGCAGTCCCGAAAGTGTGTATTGTAATTCTGATAATCATTTTCGTGTATTAGGAAATGAAAGTAGGCTGTTTTCCAATGCAATTGTATTTAATAATGTTTTATCTACTTCTTTGAAATCATTAAGATCAATTCTCGTGTCAACAGGGGAAACTTGTTAGGATCTTCTAAGCATCTCTCTGTTAATATTCTCAAGGAGATTTGGAAATCTTGTAGCCAGCCTTGATATTCATTATGGAAGTGATGAACAAGTGGTGAGTTTAAAGACTCCAAAGTTCCTAGGAGTCGTTTGCAATCACTTGCCAAGCTATGTAGCTGCTTCACCAAATCACTACATAGAACCTCTTCAATTTCTTCTAGACCACACATAGCATGCAATGCTTTACTCAACTGTTTGCCACCCTCAAGTCTCTTTGAGATTGTCTTGTAATTCTTTAATTGAGCTGATATTTCGTCTAACCTTTTCAGATATTCGACAGTATCAGTTACGACTTCTTCTATTCTCAGCATATCTTTTTTGATCAACCGTTCCATGTTCGCTATAAAGTTTTCCAACTCAGCTTTGGTTTTTTGTAACTCCAGGAGAGTTTCATTATCTTCCATAGAGTAGGTCTTGAAAAATGTCAAGTAGTAATCATAATCTGACGCTACTTGATCAAGCAATGCCGTTAGTATGTCATTTGATAATCCAGACATATCCCTTATTAGTTCATCTAGTGGTAGATAATCGAAGTTGTTATCCATTAAGAATTTATCAACATCAAACCCTGACCCATTGTCAACTTCTTGAGTAAAGAGATCCCTTGTAATATCAGTGGATGTAGGTAGTTCCAGTTCTATATCATCATCCTCTAAAAAGTCCATTGTTCATAAGCATATACAGTTAGACACCGGATTACTTATGTTTGCATCAAGAATGCTTTGATTTAAGGACTCTCTTCTTATTAGTAGTCTCATATTTGTTTTTTGTTCGATTTGCTGTTCTTGAATTTTCACGGCACGGGCCAGTGTATCAGATCTTTCTAACATAGAAATACATACAATAAGTGGTACAGGTTTATAGAGTCACAATCTAATTATATTTGATCATGTTTATAAGGTGAAGGCTACATATATTTAATTAATTTTTAATTGGGACAGTTTTCATTTTTTGATATTTCATTTTTATACTTTAGTGAATAATTTTAAGATTTAGGCCTAGTTAAAATGAAAATATACCAACAAAATATTAAACAAAAATTAATTATATCATTAACCTTCCCATTTTCTACTCTAGATAAACAACACTATACTAAATACGTTATATACTAAGCTAAGTAGAATTTTACTATAGAGGTAATGTTGTCCACCTTGATGAAAGGTAATCAATTAATAAAACATCAACATGATAGTTTTCAAAATCTTTATGTCTTAGATACTCAATTTTAGGTACAAGCTAAATTCAGTATACATAGCTCTCTCATTTTCCTTACTCCTTTTTGTAGAATTAGTAGTTGCAATGTACAATCAATTTGTATGTATTTTATGGTTAAGTTTCAAATTCACACCATGAACGCTAATTGAAACTTGGAAAAGATTCAATGCATGCTCAATAGTGTCAATCTCTATTTACTAACCACACTCCTGCTAATAATTCCAGCTATTTAAGAGAAAAATATTTTGAAATTTCATATTATCAATTTGACTTAAAAAAATCGAAATCGAGAAATAATATAGACTCCATGGCCAAGTTGGTTAAGGCGTGCGACTGTTAATCGCAAGATCGTGAGTTCAACCCTCACTGGGGTCGAGATTATCTTTTTTTGATTATCTCAAGCCTCAATAAAGAATAGTCTTCAAAATATTATGGAAATTATGGAATTATACCTTTTGTTACTCTGAGTTTGAATGATATTTAGTGTTAAAGGTATTCATTTTTAATTAGAGGTGAAATTTTCCTAGTTTGATACCTACAGCCCTAGCATGGTATCTTCGCTTTAATAGTCATTACTTTTTTTTTGAAAGATTTACAAATTCAATCTATTAACAAGACGGGAGTGTGCATGAGTTAAACCATTGAACCAAACCCAGCTTTGTAAGAATAGCTGAAGGAATGTCGAAATCATTTAATGGTGCTCCTTTACAATACCCCAAAAACGCCAATTTGAAGGACAATGTGCTGCCGACTGAATTAGTCTTCTTAAGGGAGAAGGCATCCGATACCACGAATGTATCCAAGGAGAGCGCATCTCAAAATGAAAATATGAACAAAATTGAGACTTCGATAGAATATGTAAATGCACTATTCATGCATCTGTATGAGGTAGAAAATCCTACAATGTTACAGACCGACATCTGTGTATCGTTAATAAACAGTGCAATATTTTACCGAGATATTTCTATCAATTTACTGCGAAATGCCTATACCAACCCATCACCAAATGAACAAGGATGGTCTACTAGTGGACTCTATCTTCGAAAGGGATTAGGTATTTTGCAATTTTTATTACTTGAACTAGCAAATTACAATGTTAAGAAAATATTCTACAGTAGAGTCACTGAGATGATATCTGAGTTTAAGTTATTACAGCAATTAGGAATTTTGGTCCTATCCTTATCCAAGCTGAAAGAAAAACTCTCAAACCCTGAAACTACAGAGCTAGATCTTCAGACAAATGAATTGAACTCGATCGCATGTTCCTGTGTGTTCAATGCAAAATTATGCATCGGCTGTCATGACAGCGCCCGCCAGTTATCGGAAGATGTAGTTATTAATAGACCATCAATTGCATATTTAGACGGACTGACCTTCTTACTACTTTCAATAGATCAATACAAGGACGACGAATGTGGAATTGCAATTGGAATGCTTGAGGAATCAATCAATTCATTTTCCTTAATAGTGCCGCGCTCCGAACTAACTTCCACAATTCTAAATAAAGAATCTGACACCACCTCAACTAAGATGAAACTACTCAAGAAAAAGAATCTTTTGAAGAATAAATTACACCATTCTCTTTTATCCACAGGTAATGCTACCCAGAAGTTACATCCTAATGGCAAACAAATTAAATTATTGTCCGTTCTGGATGAAACATTGACATCATTTATTATTCCGTTGATAACCCTGTTAAGATACGTTTACAAGCAAACTAATGAGAAGTTACTCTTCAAGCCCGTTGAAAGTAATGTAGAAGTGCTGAGAACATATTTTCCTAATGGGAAAACTCCTAATGTTGAGGGTGTGAAATGGCAACTTGTTAATAACAGAATACAGGAAGTAAATAATATTGAAAGCACAGATACAAAGACAATGAAACATTATTTTTAAAGCATTTCATATTTATTGGAGATTATACGTTTCGCTATGCTCAAGGTTAGACATTTTTGTTCTTAGACCGCACTGGTTCTTTTAGATTGAATAAGTATATAGAATATTATCTAGTACAAACGTTACTTTTAATGTGCTCGATCTCGATAGAAATCCCCTTTTTCCTAAGGTCTGTATTGTTTGAGGCCGTATAATCAGGATATTAAGTCACTATATTATAAACGTAAAATAAGAAGATTTGGGAATGTCTTATTTAGAAGGGTTTAATTATTATCTCTTGTTCTTGTTGAACATGAGTGGAATCATTGTTTGAATTGGTTTCGATCATAATGATAAAATATGACATTTGATAATACTATTTTATAGATATAGTTCTCTGGTTTCTTTAGTATAAAAACAGTATATAAAAGATTATTATAAGAGTATAAAGTATATGAATTTGTTCCACAGATTGAAGGGAGATTGTCCCCATATTTATACGTTTGGATTTGAGTCTGAGTCATTATTGAATCCTTGCACACCTATCTCCGATATCGTCGCAACGTTATCATTCTTGAATTCCATTGGTTTGTTATGTGATGTATGATCACACCTATATGTTAGTCATCAGATAGAATTCCAGATCATCACTTCCACAGTAAACTCTGTAAGCATGATTCCGATATATTCCCGATGTGTATGCTGATTTATCCTTATGGGTTGCATTCACATCTTCGACAAAAACCTGTTGAGATTATTACCCGCCGACGCGAACGCGATGAGGTGGGAAAATAATCAAGAGATACTCGCATCTATACGAAAGAACGAAACATATTATTCTATCAAACACGGTATAAATGCAAATAAACCAATAAGGACATAAACAAACAAATGTATCAAGTTAGGAAAGATA
>PPOD03000303.1:21243-41555 GCA_003708425.3 Jamesozyma rosinii
TGTGGGAAAATAATCAAGAGATACTCGCATCTATACGAAAGAACGAAACATATTATTCTATCAAACACGGTATAAATGCAAATAAACCAATAAGGACATAAACAAACAAATGTATCAAGTTAGGAAAGATGAAAATATACTAATCAAGTTACAAACGAACAAATGTCCCTAATTAGAAATGAGACACTAAAGTCTAAGAGACAGGTGCGCAAGGAAAATAATGAAGCATGATCTACAATAATCCAAAACGTATAAAAGGAAGTGAATTTTCCAGTTTACAACTTCCAAATTACTTACCTCTTATATATTACTCTATATCTTTTATATACTCTTATATACTAAAGAAACCAGAAAACTATTTATAATACAATTATAACTATTAAAATGATCCAATCTATTCATAACCCAGATTCCATCAACGATTCCGAGGACAAACGCTCATCGGAACAATAAAACCTGATTGAAAAGTTGTAGAATCACAATCATAAAAATGGAAATCAATCAAGAACCTAATGTTCAACTAATTGAACCATCCAGTGTCCCTGAATTGCCCAATTTAAACCCCTTAAAAGTTTTTGAAATCGAGACCATTTAAACAAGCGTAAAAATTCAAATTTTCAACTTGATTCCTTGGCCCAGTTGGTTAAGGCACGGTGCTAATAACGCCGGGATCAGCGGTTCGATCCCGCTAGGAATCAATTTTTAGTTTTTACTGTTAGCTTGCAAAACCCTGAAAAATATTTCCGTTGTGGCTTCAACGATGAGAGGGTTACCCTACTCGCTGTAGTCTGTTTTTTTACATTTCGCAACCGCCACGGAAAAAGTTTGTAGTATAAATTGGAAGCGAATCTTCGACTCACTTTCGATTTATAAATGCTGTGTTCTATATTACACTTTTTGTTTATGTTTAAAGACCCTATGACCTTCCAAGTTTTAAAAGAATATGATGATGTTATTTGCGTTTTACTACTCACAATTCTTCTTAGGGTATTTGTTTACTTCTGAGGTTTTTATGGGGAATGCGGTTCCTGCGCAGAAAATTATCTTGTTACATTCTATGAATGATTCAAGGACGCTATATTAGAAAATTCTGATTCTTTTAATTGTCTACTTATCAGTTTACCAAAGTATGATTGCTTAGCCATTTTTGTACAGTCGGCTTTTCATACAGCTTCTTCCTGATCTTGATATCTACGTATCCCTTCTAGAACACTTCTGCCTATCGGAAGCCATTCTTTCCCCATAATCGAAGGGTTATCACCAACTGCTGATAGTATCCAGTGCGTCTCTTGCTATTTCCGTATACAGAAACTGTTCACCAATTTGATTTTGTCTTTTTACGAAAAATGGATAAAAGTAGCGAAATTCAACGAATAGATAAACATACATTCTGATAGGCATGGCTGTAAATGGCAGCGGACCTATTGCTTGCAGGTAGATTAGCACTACTCCATCTTTACATTCTCAGCTGACCTACAAGCCATCTCTTGATAGCTAGAATAACAGAATGTTGCTTGACTCATCCCTTGGGATATTTCTACAGTACTCTAGCATATATATTCATGCATATATTATATGCTGCTGACTTTTTGTTTTTCTCTCTCGAATTTTCAGCCATAACAGCAAGGGAGTTTATCTAAGCATTCCTGAAAGCAAAGAATATATATACAAATAAATATATATAAAATAACACAAATAGACAGATACATAGATAGTTCCTATCTACAATTAGATCCATTCCTCAATATCATTGAGTATTGCAATGGCTACTCAACCAAATAATAGACGAAGGGCTGCAAGCCATTCATTGGCAGAGTCAATTTCTGTATCACTCGGCTTACAGAACCAGGATAACTCAGGAGGTTATCTGATAAGAGACAATTCAGATATGAATGGGGATAATGATAATGAAAACGATGATACCAATTTTAACTCATACAAGGATTTCAACTTTCACAATACAAACGAAAGCAGCTATATTGGCCGCTCTTTCGGGACGGGGTTTCTCTCTGCTTCCCCTGCAATGAACAGGATATCAAAGACTGATACTAATGGTCTACCAACATCAAACTCCCTGTATAACAAGCCAATATATGAATCCCAAAGGTTGCATAAACAAACTGCCGAAATTTCGAAGGAATTTGATGGTTCATCAATAGAGGATACAGATACTAATGACGATATGCTTCGTGTAACTCTATCCACAACATCCGAAGATAACTTTAGACCAGACGAGTATTCGAGATTGCTATTATCACCAGCACCTTCAAACGATATACAAAACGGCAGCAATAATGCAGCAGCAACATCATTTCGGAATAGTTCGAATTATTCATCACTGGACTCGTCATATGGAATCCAACCAGTAACTCTAAGAAATAAAGTTGTATCATTTTCATATGATGTGCTACAGTACCTGCCAGCTGCAATACTGGGTCTACTACTAAACATCCTAGATGCGTTGTCATACGGTATGATCATATTTCCCATCACAGAACCAATCTTCTCTAGTCTAGGCCCAACCGGGATATCCATGTTTTATATCTCAACAATAATTTCTCAATTTATTTACTCAAGCGGTTGGTCAAGCTTCCCTTGTGGCATTGGTAGTGAAATGATAGAAGTAACCCCATTTTTCCACACAATGGCAGCCGCAGTCATGGCCGCATTGCCAGGAGAAGACCAACATGATGAAGTCATAACAACAACCATTTTCTGCTATGTCATCAGTGCATGTGTCACAGGTCTTACATTTCTGAGTCTGGGAAAGCTAAGACTTGGTAAGATCGTCGGGTTCTTCCCTCGTCATATTCTAATAGGCTGTATCGGTGGTGTTGGATACTTCCTTATCATCACAGGTGTTGAAGTGTGTACGAGGGTTGCCAAATTTGAATATACGATACCCTTCTTTACACACCTTTTCTCAGATAGCCTGATATTATGGCAATGGCTTCTTCCAACATTGCTAACAATAATTTTAATCCTCACACAGAGGCATTTCCAGAATTCTCTAGTTCTGCCATCCTTTTACATTGCCACCTTATTCCTCTTTCACTTTATAGTGGCTCTTGTACCAAGTCTCTCCCTTGGTCACCTTCGTAAGACAGGCTGGATCTTTCCTGTTGCTGGTTCCAATACAAGATGGTATGATCATTACAAACTATTCGATTTTCATAAAGCACACTGGCTCGTTATCATAAAACAGATTCCGACGATGATGGCATTGACATTTTTTGGAATCCTGCATGTTCCAATCAATGTTCCAGCATTGGCCATGTCCTTGCAGATGGACAAATATGACGTAGATAAGGAACTAATTGCTCACGGTTGGAGTAACCTTATTAGTGGACTATCTGGCTCTATTCAGAATTATCTAGTCTACACGAACAGTGTTCTATTCATCCGTGCTGGGGCTGACTCCGCGTTGGCTGGCTATATTCTGATTGTCTTGACCATTATTATAATGGTTATTGGCCCTGTGATCATATCCTTTATACCGATTTGCATTGTTGGCTCTTTGATCTTTCTCTTAGGGTATGAGCTATTGGTCGAGGCATTATGGGACACCTTGGGGAAATTAGATACATTTGAGTACCTTACTGTAGTCATTATCGTATTGACTATGGGGATCTTTGATTTTGTGTTGGGTATAATTGTAGGTATTCTCATTGCTTGCTTTAAATTTCTGGTCGACAGTACAAAGTTACAAACTATCAACGGTGAGTTCAACGGAACTGTGGCAAAGAGTACAGTGCAGAGAGATTTGATTCAGAGTAAATTCCTAGACGGTATCGCTGAACAAATTTATGTCTTAAAATTGCAGAACTTACTATTCTTTGGTACAATTATCTCCATTGAAGAGAAGATCGATATATTATTGGAGATCACAGACAAAGATGCAACCAAAAGGAGAATTAAGTATCTGATATTGGACTTTAAAAATATCAATGCTGACAATATAGATTATTCTGCCGCCGAAGGGTTTAATAGAATCAAAAGGTTTACACAAACCAAGGGAATCCAACTTATCATATCGTCGATTCGTGAAAGAGACCATATATACAATGCATTTAACAATGTCGGGCTATTGCAAGATGTCGAATTGTTTAATGATTTAAACAGTGCTCTAGAATGGTGTGAAAATGAATTCCTATTCCAATATAGAGAGCTACGTGAAAAAGCAAAGATGCGCTTGATCGCTAATAGAGAAAGATTAAACGCTCAATCAGGCAAACACATTCTTGATGGTAGACACCTACCAGTAGCTTCCCCTGCATCTGCTAGGAACAACAAGAACAGGGCTACGGTACCTATAAATACCCCACGAAACTACCAGATGTTGTCTGTTGCACAAAACGTGTTTAGGAATGAAGAACAGGCTGCAAATACATTGACAAAGAATATTAATGATATCATAGAAACTACTGACCCAGTGTTGCCATTACTATTATTTTCTCTAAAGAAATATAAACCAGATATCATATGCGAGGATAAGCTGAAAAGAGAAACTGCAATTGCATTCTGGACACAACTGTGTCCTTATTTTAAGAGGATGACCATGGTATCCCAATCAACATTGCCTTCTTGTAACAATACGTTCTTCCTTGTTGAGCTAGGGGTAATGAAGGTAACATTCAATCTACCCCAGGGTACTGTTTATGAGACTATCTCAACAAAAACCTGCTATGGTAAGTTGACAGAGGAAGACGATATAGAAGGAATTAAGTCCATGAACCAAACTGTAACCATGAAGACTGAGGTCGACTCTATCCTATGGATGATTGATTCTAATTCGCTCAAGAAAATGAAAGAAGAGAATACCGAGTTGTACCTTGAACTGGCCTTACTCGTGATGACCTTAAAAGATGCTAGATTCAGAGATTTACTAGGATACGCATTGGTCAGCTCATAGAGTGCCATGTATAGATAATAGATATGTAAATATAATAATAGAATGACATGAATGATAGATAAATCTGCTGTATGTGAATCAGCAATCGTGTGGGCGGGTGCTGCCAAATGCGGAAAGCCCCCACGCCGAGGCCGCCTTGTTAAGCACATTTTTCAACCTCATGGAACAAATGACAGAGGACAGGATTCGAGAAGGTGGATGCATATGTGGGTACAAGAATCGATCATTGCCGTCTCTGATGTTCAGCTAATGGACATAAGAGTAGATGAAATAGTTTCCAAGTTGATAACAGCTATTGAATTCCTTTCAAAGATGTCTATTTAGACAGAAAACAACCAATCAAGTATAAAAGGAACGTGTATTTCACCTCATTCTGTAAATAATTCCTTAAACAAATCATAGCTCTTCTTTTGATCCCATTCTATTTGATCGAACTCACTAGCAATCTATTAAGTGGAACATATTGAGATATAACTAGGGTAGCTTCTTTCTGAACGAAAATACTCGTACATTTTAGCCCTCTGACTACTTCTAACTATCGGAACCCCACAAAATAAATGAATATTGAACTTACGAAGACTACAAACACTGATTCTGAATTTGAGGACATATCATCATTTTCATCAGTGGATTCATACAAGCCTGAGCCATTTATTGGTGAAGATGACAATCATACTGCCGCTGCTGATTCTGAGCTAGTGCATACTGATACACAGTCGAGCCAGAATTCAAGAAGTAATACAATCGAAACAGCTGTTCAAAGAACAGTAAGTAACCAACACTCTCGTATAAGTGCAAGTACGCTAAGAAAACACGATTCGAATGCTACTGAAGTTGTTGTAGTAAGAAATGCATTGAACGATAATTCAGAGACAATTGAATCTCTACAGGCAAAGGGACTTGATGGTGCAAAGAAAACATCACCTAATATCAATGCTCCTATCTCTCACAAACATGGTTCAGCAGCGTTCCCCGATGAATATACAATGGAGACTGATACTGGGCTAGTGAAGATGAAAACTCTCGAAACTTTGAAAAGGAATCACACGAACACATCTAGCACTAGAAAAACAGTTGGCACATATAATGAATCATCCAATGCATCTGAAAAGAAACTACAGGATGAACAGAATAGTCTGCGGGCTGCTCAGGCTAAAGCATTGGATGAGGCAGTAGAGAGAAATAGAAAATCTATAGAAAAGTATCAGAAGCACAAGAAGGAGAAGGGTGTCAAGGGCTTCCTACATAGAATGTTTGATTAGTACATATATTGCAACGCCTGCAGGAATATTTATTTATGTAACTGCATCATACAAAACCATACTGCACAGTACTGGGCTAATCATTACTATATAGATACCAACAACCACTAACACACAACAATAACACTATCCCCAAATCTCTTGGAGTCTGACTGAGTTACAATGGTCTATTCTTCTCAGAGTGTAAATATAGATGCGAATATCCCTCGTCACTCCGTAAAACCGGAGCCGAACCCGAACCCGATGCCCCTACAATGGGTATAAAAGAGCATGTGGCTACTGACACATTGAAAAATTCACAGAATACAGAAATACAGGAATAACAACTTTAGAGTATATATAGTTACTTATTAGGACCAGAATAATCTAATCTGTAAATATACATGATATCCTAACACAACGAAGAGAAAGGGGAACGACAAAGAATCAGAAAAGAGACTAACATTGAAAGATCATGTGTATACTGCTTGCCACCCGTGCACACCCCAACTACGAACTTATCCTGATCTCCAATAGGGATGAGTATTTCGAAAGAAAGACACACGAAACATGCTGGCATAATTCAAATTCGATACTTTCACCATACGATATGGCTAACCAGCATCAAGAGGCGCCTGCTACTAGCAAAGAACATGTAGAAACTTTTGGGACGTGGCTTGGCATTAATAGAAGGGGGAAAATAGCCAATATTTTGAACCTCAAGTTAGAGAGTGATGCAGATCCAATACTGCCGGTTAAACCAAAGTCAAGGGGCCTAATCCCCTATATATTTATATCAAACGGTCTTACATCCACAAGCAGTAATGATCAATTAATGGACAATTTTTCCGCCTGGAATACTTATGACAAATTCAGCCTACAGTATCCAGACTTGAAGGAATCTGGGAACTTTAACCTATTTTATGGTGATATTAAGGAACAAGATTATCGGGTCTTGGATTCTCTGGGAGATACATTCGATGTTCTTAATTCAGTTCATGGCATGAGCCTTGTAATTTCCAATGATGCTTATCGTTATAACAACTCTGCGAAACCATCAAAATGGAACAAAATAAAACTAGGCACTGAAAGCATTGCTAAATTTATTGCTGATACTCAAGAGTGTACTGACGATGAAGTAATTATTGACAGATGCTTTGAATTAGCTTCTATCAACTCGATTAAGGATGAACACAGGTACAGAACAGAATATGCAGACCCCAGCATAACATACGGGACGGTTTATGTCCCCCCTTTAAGATGCCGTCCAAAGGAAGATATTGGCTTATCATTTACAAAGGGTGAATATTATGGAACCAGATCACAGATCGTCACATTAGTCAGTAAGGATTGCAAACATGTTACATTTGTAGAACATATAATCCACACATCGGATGACGATGTCGATACATATTCCCCATCTCACCCAAAAGAAGTCAAACGGATCGAGTTTGACATTATATAACTAGTAAAATTAGAACATATGCCTATCCTGCAAATATCTTTTTGATTTTGAGAGTTCATTTGTAGAAGTTATATTTTGGTACCTCGCAAGCCCAATCCATGTATACACCCTGAATCTCAATGACAGTTAAATAACGTACAAAACAAACAAAAATCTATACACATGATTTAGTTAATATACAATTTTTTGTATTGATCACCAAAGGCCTATATACGCTCTATAAATCTAAATATTCTACTGTGTAAGTTGGTAATATTTCCTTTTGTTTAGAGGCGGCACCGTTTGCCATCATCTTATTGGAACGGCCAGAGCCGGCACTACTGCTGCCACTCTTGGTAGTCTTGTAATCAACCATGTACCATAGTTCAGTGTTTCTTTCGGCAATCTTAACCTTACCATCTATGAAGTTGGACAAACTTTCTAAGAGCTTACCTTCAAATGCAAATAGACCAACAGAATCAATAACTAGCGATAGGAGTTGGAACAATTGTGGTGTGATCGTAGAGCTGTCGTCATCATTATCGTTTTCGATGATAAAATCAATAAATTTCTGAATGTCAATCTTTGGCAACAACTTTAATTGCTCCTTAATAGAATCCTTGGTATAATCCTGTAAGATTCTTAGAGAAATATCCAACGACAATTCGTTATTCTCAATAGTGAACAACTCTGCTAGTAACTCTTCCAAAGGCAAGTTCGGACATGTGACAATTGTTTGTTTGTACAATCTTGGAGAGGAACTGAACTTTGCCAACAAATCCTTGGTGTTCTCAATTGGGAAAAGAGGATGTGTTAATAGATATGTTATGGCCTTTGGGTATGTTTCAGAATCATCAAATTCAAAACTTTCCAGGATTAGTTGGACAACAGCAGATAAAAATGATTGACTAATGATAAACCTATCCTTTTCTGTGTAGTGTTCATTCTTAATATTTAGTTTCTTGAAGAAAACATCATCAAACTTTTTAGAACTCTTGAGGTTCTTTCCTAGCTCCTTCAATATCTTATCATAATCAAATGTATGCAGAACTACCTCTCCTCCCTTCTTATCGTTCAAGACTAACGATTTTAGTACTAAGGGCACATTCTTTTGCTCGTTATCTCCCTTTACAAAATTGGCAAAACTTTTACCTAAGGAGTCCTTTAAATTACAGCTGCCTAATTCTAGATTGACAATTTCTAATTTTAGTTCCCCGCTGTTTGCAGTACAGGAGATACCCAGGACAAAGGACCCTACAACACCTTCCAAAACCTGGAACCATTTTAGATGTTTGAAAACAATATTGGTGATGACACTTCCCAGGAACAAGTCCAACAGGTATGCAGTGTTTCCTACCACTACTACTGCACGGTTGTCTCCTACAATACTGAATGTGACTCTATGCTTTTGCTTTTCATTGACAAATGGTATTGTGATGGAATGAATCAAGTTAAGGGTTGTGATCTCGAAAATTTCGAATTTTGTGTTGGTGATATCGTACTTGTATAGTTTGTCCTTGAACAGTTTGAAAGTGCAGTTCTCTGTAGTGATTGTGTTCTTGGTACGTAGTTCAGTCATTGTTTTTAAATCGTACAAGGTGGTTGCAGCTGGGGTGATAAGTAGGATATATCTTTTGTCAATGAACTCTGCCTGGATGATATTGTTGTATGGGATCGAGTTGGTAGACTCTAGAGCAATGCCCTTATATTTCTGAATGGTACCATTTTTTAAGATAACAACAGTCTTGGAAACACCTGTTGTTGGATCTTCAATAGACTGGCAGCTGATGACTGGCGACGAGATGGGTATTTTGGTTTCCGAGTTTAAATGAAGATAGTTTGCATCTTTGGATTGGGTCGAACCGTAGATCGAGTTGTTGAATGCTGTGATGATCTGGTTTGATGGAATAGCTGTACTGTGAATTAACTTTGGAGTTGGATTTATGAGATATTGTAGGATAGAGTACTTTGAGATAGCTATGTCTAATGTTTTTGTGTTTGGTTTCAAACAATGGGATGAAATCAGGACCGGTGAAGGTGTTGATTGCTTTGGAATGACCGTTATGGTGAACGGTTGGGATATAGATGGCATGGCGTGCTATGTTCAGGTGGATGAATATCTTTGACCCTTGCTAATAGAGACTATTTCAATATAGTTAGGTTGTGCAGCAGTGATGGGCATCGATATATTTTTCAACTAAATTTTTCATTCTCTTGGTAAGTTCTAAAAAATTTTTTTCAACTCGTCTGGAGCGACAGGAATTAGTACGGAGAAATGGTACTATATAGTATCGTAAGTAGTATGATACAGATGAGGAAAGTGAGTGCATATAAGGGAATATCAAACTAAAGAGCAGTGTGCTGGGCATATACTAAGGTAGAAGGATGGATCTGGCTGAAACTAGAAAACAATTTAAGTCTTTAAGGGCGAAATGCCAAGATTTAAAAATCAATAATAGGAAGTTGGTGGAGACGCTCAGCAAACCTAAAGTGTACAATACTAGGGATACAGAGGATGACCCTGCGGGAGAAGGTGTCTCACCTGATGGGAATGAAGAGGATGAGGATGCTGCAAAATTCAAGCTTCTGAACATGACGTTGGAGGAGTTCAAGTTACAGAGGAAGGACAAAGCCAGGAATGCTGATACCAGCAACCTGGCTAAGCTGACGTACGATAAGGAGATCAGAAATATACGGAAGTACAAGAGAAAGGATGGTAAGGGGGAGAGGCTGGATGATGTTGTTGAGCATTTGAATGATGTTGCTAAGAAACGGTACAAGGTGTTGAAGAAGAAGAAAACGCACAGTGATGCACTGGGAGATGGGTATATCAATGACAAGAATAGGCGGTTCAATGAGAAACTGGAAAAAGAGAGGAAAGCACAAGAGGAGAAGTGAGCTTTATCTGTGCTGGCGCAATGTTTTTTTTTCGATATCGTAATAGAATTAGTTAGTCTTATTGTACAAACAAAAAAAATAGATAGATAGATACATATGGTTATTGGATCATTGGTAACCAATTTCTTCTTCTGTTTCGAAAGAATACAACGAAGAAGGCTTTGTGGCCTTAGCCTTTGCGGCTTCTGCATCGGCCTTAGCCTTTGCCTTAGCGGCCTTTGCCTTTGCCTTTGCAGCCTTAGCCTCTGCCTTTGCCTTTGCTTCAGCTGCTTCTGCTTCGGCCTTTGCCTTTGCGGCGGCGGCCTCTGCCTCAGCCTCAGCCTTTTCCTTGGCAGCCTTTGCCTCAGCCTTTGCCTTTGCCCTGGCTTCCTTTGCGGCGATCTTTGCGGCCTTTGCCTCTTCAATAGCCTCTTCCTTTGCGGCGGCGGCGGCGGCCTCAGCTTCAGCCTTTGCGTTTGCCCTTGCGGTTTCTGCGTCCTTTGCCTTTTCCTCTGCCTCGGCTCTGGCCTTTTCCTCTGCCTCCCTGGATGCCTGTGCTTTCTCCTCTGCGGCCTTTGCTTGTTCGAGGGCTTCTGCCTTTGCTTGCTCTTCTGCCTCTCTTGCGGTGTGAGCCGCGGTCTCTGCGTCCTTTGCCCTTTGTTCTGCCTCCTGTGCTTCCTGGAGGGCGAGTTCGTGGTCCTTTATCTTCTGATTCATCTCTTGTACCTTTTCCTCGTGGCCCTTGTTCATGTCCTCGAGGGTTTCCTTGTGCTTGAGCTCGAGGGCCTCCAATTTTGCGGCGAGTTCATCCTGCTTGGATACTATCAGGTTATCGTAGTTGAGCTTGTTCTCCTTTAGCTTTTCGTTGAACTGCAGCTCGTTGGCCTTGTTGGTTGCGTTGATCTTGTCGGTCAACTTTGAGACCATGAGGTTTTCCTTCAGGGTTTCCTGCTTGACGATGGAGAGTTCGTTGAGTTTCTTGGTGATTGTATCGTTGATGGTTGCGAGGTTGACTAGTTTGGCGTCGTTGCCGGTCTGCATATTTTCGAGTTTGAAGTTGTTGACTAGCTTGGAGTTCTGGTGTTCTTTGATCTGGGACTCCAGTTGTTCCTTCTGGGAGCTCAGGTTAGTGATGTCTGAGTTGATCTTCTTGGATTGCATGCCGATCTGGTGTAGTTTGAACAACTTGGCGTCGAGTTCGCCGGAGATGTTGCACATGTCGTTAGTGTTGTGGGTGAAGTCCGTGAAAGCGAGGTTCTTTTCTACTTCGATGGAGTTGATCTCGTTCTGGATGAGTCTCTGCTTCTGGTACATGAACTTGATGTCCTGTAGTTTCTGGACCTTTGCGAACTCAGTGTCCTTGATGATCTTGAACTTGTTGTCGTTGAACTTCGAGGTGGTGTCCATGATGGACTTGATGAGTTTGTTCTCTAGTACTTCGAACTTCTCGATGTTTTCCAGCTTGAACTCTTCGATCTGTCTGAGGACGTCCTGTCTCTTTGCATCGACAGCGTCGTACTTGTCCTCGAAGTTGGCGGATGTCTCGTTGGTGCGCTTCTGTTCTTGCTTGTGGAAGTCCTCGAGGTAGTTGCTGTGGACGTAGCCCTCGTACTGGACGACGTCGTAGATGGACTTGGAGAGGTATCCGTAGTTGTCGATCCTGACTATCTGTTCAGGGTTCTCGGGGGTGGCGACCGGGTTAGTTAGTTTTTCCTGGACCTCTACGTCTGCGTCTAGGGCGGCACTCGCGTTGTCGGCGTTGGTGATCGCTTTGACCTTTGTAGGCTGGGATACCGGTGGGAGGTCGAATGGGACCTTTGGGCAGAGGATTGGGTCTGTTGGTTTGTTGAAGACCTTGCGCTGGTTGCTGAGGTCCTGGGCGTCGATGAGGTTGTTAGCGTCGATCTGCATCTGGTCGATGGAGTCCACAGGGACCGGGACGCCTTCTTCGTCTAGTAGAGGTTGTTGTTGTTGTGGTTGTTCGAGGGTGGCGATGTTAGTGAACATAGGGAACTTGTTGGCGACGTCTGGTTCGTCCCCGTGGACGTAAGGGATCTCTGGGAGGCCTGTAGCTTCGTTGATCTTGACTGGTTCTGGGGAAGGTTCCGGGGAAGGTTCCGGGGTAGGTTCCTGTTCTTGCACTGGCTCTTGTTCTGGTTTGCGTGGGTTGAAGGCCGTGGCATCGTCGAGGTACTCGTTGAGGACAGCCTGCTTGTCGTAGTTGATGTTTAGGTCCTTTTCGTTCTTTAGGAGTTTCTTGTTCTGTCTTCTGATGTGGCGTGCGGTGTAGTTGAGGATGTTCTGGGATGCTTTGAGGTAGTTCAAGTCGGTTTCCTTCTCGTCCAGGTCATCCAAGAGCAGTTTCTGTCTGGTTTCATTCTCTAGGAGGTAAGTTGGGAACTGGATGTCCTTGATACGTTTCTGGGAGTCCTTGATGGTGTTGAACCCTAGTTCCTTTGTGTTCTTTTGGTTGTAGTCAGATGTTGCACTGACCGTAGGGAACTTTGAAGTCTTTATGGTCTGGATCTGTTTCTTGTGGTACTTTGAGTTGGTGTTTCCTCTGAAGGGGGAGGCGTACTCAGTTGGGTTGAGGGTGTTGAAGCTCTTCTTCTTTCTTATTAGGGCCTGTTCGCGTGCGATCTTCTTGGAGGGGTCGTTAGCTTCTTCAATGAGACGGTCGAACGCGTCTGTAGACGAGTTAGTTCTGAACATAGGGGAGGGGGGAGTATAGGGCGGTGAGGTAGTCTCTTCTTGATAGAGTGAGAGTGAGAGTGAGAGTAAGAGTAAGAGTGTACAAGATACAAGATGTGAGTTGTAGATATAACAAGTTGTGAAATACAGAGATAAACAGAGAGAAGGAAGGGGAGGGGAGCATACGTACGCTGAAGAAATCCTCGAGGATGGGAGCGAGCCGGGGGATGCACCGGAAGCGAGGATGCTTATATAAACTGGGCGGGGTGACGTGAGGGGGGAGTATCGAGGGAGACAGAGAGGGAAAAGAAGGGGGGAGTATGTGTGTGTGAGGGCCCTGTGTGTGCAGAAGTGGCCGTGTGAGGTGACAGCACGTACACAGTGACAACCGTCCGGGTCTCCTATTCGCCAGACGGGATTAGAACCGGGCACCCAGGCACCACGTGTCCCTGTTCCCGCCCGATAACGGCCGGTGCCGCAACTCGGGGGTCCGTTTCCTTTTCCTTTTCCGTTTCCGTTTCTGTTGCGATTTCCGTTTCCGCTGTGTTTGTGTTTTTCCCGAAGGGGGTGGCGCACTTTGTGTGGCCCGTGCAGCGGTGTGCAGTGACCATCGCCCCATTACGGCCCAATGCGGTCACTGCTGTCTGTTTCGGGCAGTGTCCTCCTCTTCGGTCACCGCCCTCCTCTTCGGGCCGCACAGACCCCTGCGCAGAGCCAGACGCACCCGCCGAGACGGGCAGCTTCGATCGCACCAGAAACGGATGCCCGTACGGGTTTCCAGTACCGGCTGCCCTCCCCCCTTCATCCCCTGCCAGCCCTGCCACCCAAAACACTCACACACAAACCACTCACTCTTCTGCTCTCACTCTTCTGCTCTCACACACAGGACACACACGACTCTCCGCCGGCTTTGTTTTGCTTTGTCCTGATACGTTTCTTCCATTCCCTTCCCTTCCGTCCCTCTCGCCGTATCCGTATCGCTGTGTTGTGTTGTGTTCATGCAGTGATTATGTTGTGCAGTGGTTGTGCTGTGCACTGTTATGTAATGCAGCGCTGGCCCTACCGTTGCGTCTGCCGAGTCCTCGAGACCTCGAGACCTCGAGGGATGAGTGCGTTGTTTTGGACCCATTTGGTTTATTTGTATATAAACCTACCCTTGCCATACCTCTCTGGCCCATCCTCCTTTCTCCCTTTTTGTAATCATCTCCCATTTCAGTCTTGTCTTCTCTTCTCTTGTATATTCCTTCTTACTACCCTCATTTCATACAAACAACCAACAAACACACTCCCCATCACATCCTTTCACAATGTTAAGTGTCACCGATAACTTACTACGTATACTAAATGCAGTCTTCCTAATCATCTGTATAGCTTTCTCAAGTACCCTGATAAATACCCAAAACAAGCACAGCTCCAGGGTCAACTTCACCATGTTCGCTGCCGCATACGGTATCTTCACAGACTCCCTGTACGGTATCGTCGCAAACTTCTGGGCCCCTCTGTCATGGCCACTAATCCTAGTCACCCTAGACTTTTTGAACTTCGCCTTCACTTTCTCCGCAGGTACCGCCTTCGCCGTCGGCATCAGAGCTCACTCCTGTAACAACAAGAAATACGTCGAGAAGAACAAGATCACCCAGGGCTCCGCCGACAGATGCAGAGAATCACAAGCACTAGTCGCATTCCTATTCTTCTCCATGGCCGTCTTCCTAGTCAAGCTAATCATGTCCATCATTACAATGATGCAGAACGGTGCCTTCTCCTCTGCTACTTCAAGATTCTACGGCAGAAGAAGAAAGACCGCTGGTACTGGTGTCCCAGACATGGGCGGTGTCCCATCCATCTCCCAAGTCTAATCAACCCTTCAGAGATAGACTACTACACTTCTACCCAAGGTCATTACTTATACCCTATGATCGTGTGTAGATACCCCCCTCCCCCCTCCCCCCTTCTAAAAAATAGTTGCCGCCGGGATATCTCGGCACTCATCAGCACCGCAACTGACTTTCTAACCCCCCAACCAACACCCCCCTTTTATATTTCGTATAATTTTCGTATTACTACTATTCAACCATTAATTTAATTTATTAATTACATGTATTTGTTTATACCCTTTTGACCATGTATACCTTCGCTCTTATGCCTAGCGGATAGGGCCAAATCACAACGTATGTTAAATATCTTAGTATTCGGGAGAAGCACACTCCCTCGTATGTATGTACATGTAATATAGAAATCGTATATAGATAGGTATACGCAGGTTTTAACGACCGATGTTCAACAACAGACTGTTGGAATTGCCGCTCCCATCGCCACTGCCAGAAGGAGACCCACCGCTGCTAGGCAAGTACGTCACATTAGAGGACTTGGAAAGCGTCCGCGCAATCTCCTTAGACGCCTCCAGACGTCTGATCAGCAACAGACCGTCACCTACCTTCGCCAACGCCTTGGAGATACACTCGGCAGACTCGGCTTCACCCTCGGCACGGATAACTGCGGCAGCACGCTCTTGTTCAGCCTTCTCAACAAGGAACTTCGCACGCTCGGCGTCCTGCTGCGCAATCTGCTTCTTCTCAACAGCCTTGGTGAACTCAGGCCCAAACGTCATATGCGTAATAGACACATCCTCCAGCTTGATCCCGAACTCGTTCGCACGCGACCCTAACTCCTTACGGATCCGCTGCGACACTATCTCTCTCTGCGTGATCAGCTCAGCAGCATCAAACTGCGCAACAATAGCCTTCAACACCTCGTTACCGATAGAAGGCAGCACACGCTCATCATAGTCCAACCCCAAGTTCTGGTAGATCTTAGGCAGCTCACGCACCTCCGGACGGTGCAGCACCCTCAGAGTCAACGAAACCATCTGCAAATCCTTCGTACCGGTGTTGGTAGCAATAGACTTGGGCTTCGTACGCACATCGTACACAATCGCCTTCTGCAACCATGGAATCAAGAAATGCGTGCCTTCTCCAACAACCTCTTTCTCAACACCACTGATACGGTCGAAGATCACCCCACGGTACCCTCCCTTGATGTCGTACAGCGAATAGTCCAGACCAGTCAACAACAGACCAGCAGGGATCGCAAGCTTGGTGATCAGGTTCACCAGTTTTCCTCCAGCATTAGCATTACTCATTATTGATATAGTATTCTTGTATTCTTGTATTCTTGTAGTGGTATGTGCTCCCTCTCTCTGTGTTACCAAATGTTGTCTATTCTTGTATGTGATTTTCACACTCTCCAACTTTCCCCCTCGCCCCTTCTCCAATTCGCACCGCATCTCATTAAAAACGGCTCCAATGATTCCAGACATAGACGTGTGTGTGTATATAAGTGTAGATGTGTAGATGTGTAGATGTGTAGATGTGTAGATGTGTACACACACATGCATACTGTCACAACCCCCCAATCTCACAACACTCTTGTCTCCCCATGTCCCGCATCGCAAAAGAGTACAAACAGATCACGAACCAACAGACCACTCAACCACACCCGCTCATCATCACCCTCGAACCAACCACACTCACAGACCTCTCCAAATGGCATTCGACAATAGCAGGCCCACCAAACACACCATACACCGGCCACACATTCCACATCACTATAGACATCCCAGAAACATACCCAACAGCACCGCCCCGCCTCAAGTTCAGCCCCGCAGCAATGCCACACCCAAACGTAAACTACTCAACGGGCGAGATATGTCTGGATATAATCAAGGACAACTGGTCACCCGTATATAACATCACATACACAGTAGAGGCCGTGCTACGTCTGCTCGCTGAACCAAACCCGCTGTCACCACTCAATATAGAGCTCGCGGTCATACTAAGAGAAGGAGACACAGCAGCATACAACGGCCTCATAAACTACTACCTAGCATCCGAGCACTCATCCATGCAACTGCTCTAATACCCCACTCTACTACCCTCTGTACATACTTGTATACTCTTAATCTCATATATTCTGAATTACCCGGGCAAGAAATCTCAACAACACTCCACACGGCAAATCTGTCAACAGCCTCTGCACATTTAAACAGAGATGCCCTCGTAACTATGCAAGACAGTACACAGTGGCAAGACAGTAGCAAGGGAATACACATGCACGACGATTTGCACCGCCGGAACCAGTTCCAATCGATTAAAGTCACCAATACAAAAGAATATGAGACATACACCCCATTGGAAACACTACTGCACAACGACTCGTACCTCCCGTCAGCGACAAGCCTAGCGGAACTGCTCTCGAATACCCCCGCAAACACCCCACAGAACGTCACAACTTCACTGCTCTTGGAAAGTACTGTGGTCGCACTGTTCACCACAAGAGCTGGCTTCTCTATACTGGAAGTGTTCACCGCCTTGCACGACGACAGGATCGACCCACTCACCAAACAAGACACTCCACTATACAAACCTATGCAACAGTACAAAAAATGGCTCTCACACAACAATAACAACTACAATTACAACCTTATGAGAGGCTGTTGGTCTGCCGACAAAGACCACTACCTGCTCAGGTTTCTTCGTTTTGTCATGCTCAATAGAGAATCCAAGATAGACCTCCCGCGCTACAATGAAAGGCTCTACAAGATATCACTTGCGACACTATTCGATTCCGAATCAAACATGGCCGCATTAGTCTTCGATACAGAATACAACCTCCTGCTAGACTTCATATTCTTCTTCAAACCCTTCATAGACACATTGCTACATCTGGCCATCAGGGAAAGACACGGCTCAGCACTGCTAAGGGATATCATCATCTCCTACAAGGCAACATATGCATTCAGCGACAGATATTTATGGTACGGGCTGAATAAAGACTACAATAATGCAGAACGATTCCCGATAACAGTCAGACTTCTACCACAACTCCCCATCAGGTCCAATCCAGATCTGTACGACAAAATGGCCCCTCTGTACATCAACACTGAAATTATACGCAGCGATAGCGACACCGAAGATATGGATGAAATAACAAGATCACAGCTACATATGCACGACATATCAGAAGATATATGGATGTACATGGATGCCAAGTACGAACTCCTAAACCGCGAAAAGAACAAAACAACAAACGACAACTCTTTCTTCCACCAAACAGTCTCTCAGGATGAGCACGTATTCTCTTTCGACCTGAACCAATCGGGCTCAGAACTAAAATTCCCAAACTTAGTCGCACACACAGTAAGGCGGCATGATATACTATTCAGAATGCTTAAACTGAAGGATGTCGCGTCACCGTTCTTGGAGACACAGTTCCTACTCATCGCGGGACTGATAGACCCTCTGACACAACCACCACCAAACGATAAATACATCATATCACTAGACCTACTGCATCTGATGTTCATCGGCTTGCTCTCTAAAAGTTTTAGGATCAATAGTATCTGCAACGACCCAGGGTTTGATTGGAAATTCTCTGTTTGCTTCAACATGCAAAAGATAATTAACCAATCTCTAATACGATTGAATTGCAACAACTATGAAACATTATCTTCCATAAATATCACTGCTGATAAACCCTGGCAGTCCCAATTGACCCTCTGGCTAGCACATGGACTAAACACACAAAACCTTGAATTGATTTATATGATAGACATTATGGCAGTGTACACAATATACAAACTGTACTCGCATTTACCCATCCAGATGAACCCGTTCCTGCCTTCAATGATTCGCCTGTGGAAAACATTGTCCTGTGTATTACTTCTAGGTTTGGAGATCGACAGAATAGAAGAGGCTCACGAAACATTCGAAACACCTCTACTTGTAAGAGCAACAATTCGCGGCGCTACTGCATTAAGAGCCGTTGTAGCAACAATTCTAAACCAGCATGTAGAAACCAACCAGCATGATTTCAAGCATGAGCCAATTAATACTTTCATGTCGCCATACGGCAGAAAATTATGTCAGGGTGCACTATTGGCAGATCTAAGATCTCACGCAGCGGCCATGCTGGCAATGGGCTCCGAATTGGAGGACATCACTGAATTATTGACCGACTTGCAGGCAGGTGATAGGTTCGATGAAGACGTCCGGTACATGTTTGAATACGAATACGAAGATTATAATGATGCTGACCTAGAATTTGGAGATTATGGCATTCCTGAGTTTGCGAATGGTGCTGCTAATGATACAAATTCATACGTCGAGGAAGGTGATACCATAAGTAAAAAGGACAGGAAGAAAAGGAGGTGTAACTGTGTCTTTGAGGATGATAAAATGTTACAAAATGAGTATTACGAAGACAGCTATGGTGAAGATAAGAAAATAACTGAGGGCGCCGATGGAAGCACCACAATTGGGGATAATATATCAGGAATGACTAAGCATGACGATTCTAGATTGGCAGACAGCCAACTCTCATCAAGACTAAAATCTTTCTTCGAATTTGATTATAGCGGTCAAGATTGGAGGGATGTGCCCCGTGGATTTAATCTGTATTATTCATCGGGTTACAGATTCATTCCGGCACCAGACCTAGAGACATTTTATAAATTAACCCTAAAGGCAACAGGTGAAAAGTTAAGCAGAGAAGAATCACTTACTTTGATACAATCCATTGCATCCTGTGTAAAGATAGAGCAGGATACGATGGTGTTACACCATTTAGTCAATACGAAGCTTGCAAATACAAGAAAGAATGATGATTCAGAATACATTAAACTAGTTACTCCAGATGATGTTTATGAAATCTGGTGTGAAGAATCAGCTTTTGAAAGGATGCTTTATCTAAACCACGACGTTGCATGGCGACTAATGGATGAGATGTTAATGTGTAGTGGTTACAGAAGGGTACTGATCTGGTTCATTACACACATGGGAATTAATCATTCTCTCATTCATTATATTTTTGAATTGGTCATGGACTTACGAGGCCAAATGTCAGACTCGAAATTAAATGACAACGACAGGAAAAGCAAACTACTTGCAGACATAATGAATGATAATAAGGCTGATAGTCCTGTAAAAAATGCAGATGATGCCTCCCTGGGATTGCCATTCTCCAGACAAGGTATCATAACACTTTCAGATATTGAAACTAAGATGCTTTTACAAGAATTTTTCACAAACGCTGCTATATATTTCTCCATGAACGAAAATGTATATGAGAATGTATTTGAAGACGGCAGTAA
>PPOD03000303.1:45172-65750 GCA_003708425.3 Jamesozyma rosinii
CTACGAACATGACGTTTACGTACTTGGCATAGGGCACCGTATGTTATGTATTACGTATCCCAGTCTGCATAATCTTGTCTTTTTTACAAAATCCACTGAGCTTATCGTACCCCATTGACGGAGTTTCCAAACTAAAATAGCAGCCAATACCAAGAGAACAAGCCTCGACATCATTGCACATCATTATCGAGTGCTCGTATGAGTCTCCCCATGGTAAATAGCAGAACCTGTGAGACTTGAAATTGTGCTTTAGACAGTATTATGGTGATACGGTGGTTTCTCTTCGGATCAGGATAAATTTTGAATATCCCAATATGGAAAGCCAAAAAAAATCCCTCCCTCCCGAGAACCGTGAAGATAGGATTGATCACTAAGCAAGAGCAGAGTTATGTAATAAGGGCTTTGTTTTTAAAGAGAGTGTGTGATTGCAAAAAAGGCTCAGCTGGTGTTTCGTTTGGCATACCTGGTGGTATTTTACTTTTTATTTATAATACAAATTTACTTTAAACTACAGCAACTCTAACAAAGTCAATATAGATTTGTCTTCTTATCTTCAGAACAACAAACAAGGGTGTTAACTAGAAAATACAGCCTGAACAATTCTGGAACAAGCCATAATAACAATATCCTATTTTACTATTTGATTCTAGAACAAAACAAATATTAGTCCATGTCATCATCGTTGGTCAATCGTTCAATAACGAACATTAGAACAGAATTAGACTTCCTGCTTGAAAGCAATGTTATCTCCAAGGGGTTATTCGATAGGTTCAACGCCGACCTTCCACAAAAATGGAGCGAGGGTTCAGCAGTGAGCAATGGTAATTCGGGTACTGAGTATGTGGAAGTTGTTTACGATTTCGAGGGTCAAGAAAGCGGTGATTTGCCCCTAAGAACCGGTGATAAGGTTGAAATTATTGAAAGACTATCAAAGGATTGGTACAAGGGTAAGTCCAATGGTAAAGTCGGTACATTCCCAGCAAACTACGTCAAACCTGCATTTAGTGGATCCGGCTCAATTGCTAGTTCAAGGATTGATCTGGGAGGAGCAAGGGATAACTCAAGAGAAAGAGAGCTAGAGAGAGAATTAGAGAGACAAAAGGAGAGAGAAAGAGATCTGGAAAGAGAGAGGGAGAGAGATAAAGAGATGGAAAGGGAAAGAGAAAGAGAGAGAGAGAAGGAGAGAGAAAAGGAGAGGGAGGCAGCCGCAAAATCTAGGAGCTCCAGAAGTTCGTCAGTCTCAACAGAACGTCATCACCACCATCATCATCATGGTGACAGTAGAGAATCAAGTGTGTCGCGTCCGCTATGTCCTCCTCCTTCACAGCCACAAACCGAAGTATATGGGCCTACACAACAGTATAGTGATGATTACACGCCTCCACCTGCTCCATATCAACCTCCACCTGTACAATATCAGCCACCACCAATGCAGTACCAGGCTCCACCACCTCCAGCGCCATACCAAGCGCCATTTCCACCGTCATTTACTAACTATTACCAACAGCCAGTGCAACAACAGCCTGTTATCGTGCAACAAGCTCCTGTACAACAGCAAAGCAATGGTGACAGTATGTTCAATAATTTCGGTAGTAAGTTAGGTAACGCAGCTATCTTTGGTGCTGGTTCAACACTTGGTTCGGACCTGGTCAACAGCATTTTCTAATTAGCACAAATAAGAAAATTGTAAAGAAGAGGAACTGTGTGTTTATAAATTTTTTATATGGTATGTAGATATATCTACAGTGAATGAGCTTATGTTTAGAAGATTGATGTATGTTGAATGTGCTTTGGGTTGAGAGAGAGTTCGGATGTCTGTTTAAACTGGTTTATTATTTATTAAATATATTAAATGTATATAGATGGTTCATTAGGCATGTGTATAGGTTCGAATAGAGGAATGTGATTAAATAACTTTATAATTAGTCATTTATGCAAAAAAAAAACATATAAATTTTTGAAGATTTCATTTAGGTTATTGTATATCCTTGTCACTGGTAATGATCAGTATTAATAATTATAATTGATGTATGCTTTGTTGTTCGTGATGGTGGTATTTAAAACACATCTACGCTGTCGATGGAATAATCCTTTTTGGACAAAGTGCTTCTTAGTCTCTTACCGTAGTAATAGAAACCGTAAGGAATAAATATCATTGCTGTGCAGATGAATGCCAACAACCAACTTGCCCATTGTAGACCTAGTTTATGGTACATTTGTGTTGTAAACAATGGGAATGCGGCACCACCAGCGGATCTCAGGAAGACCTTTGTAGCCAGAGCGGAGGAGGCATACTGGACATAACAATCGATGATGTAGTTGTTTAATGAGTAGTAGATCAGGACCATACCAAACCCGAATGCCAGACCAGATGATGCTGGGCCGACCCAGATAATGTGGTGATACGAAGTTGCACCTAGAATCCACAATGCAATGGCTGCAAATGGGGCACCGATCATTGCACCGACAAGACGGTCTTCTGGAGTTGGCTTTCTTCTTTTCAGAAGACGCATGTATATACTCTCGCAGTAGAAAGTAAATATCAGTGCAAAGCAAGCACCGATTAGGATTGGGATCAACATTAAACCAATCTTGTTATCCTTGTAGCCATACAGTTCGCCAAAGACGACTGGGAAGGCAAAGAAGAATGCGTACAGTAGTGAGTAGATAAGGCAGACGTAGAAGCAGGTTAGATCCAGGACAGGTTCTGTAATAGCAAATTGTAATGGTCTTAACAAGCATGCTTTCATCATTTCGTTGACCGAGACACCTTGAGCCTCTTGTTCGGTCATAATCTTTGGGTTTCCTGTTTCCTTTCTTAGTCTCTGAGCACGCTTCTTCAGGATGACAGGAGCGTAAGTCTCTGGGATTGCTGCAACAACGAGCCACATGACACCGGCAAAGGCCATGTTGACCCAGAAGATCAAGTCCATTCTATCAGTTGAGACTGAGATGAACCCGTTTACCAGTGGTCCTAGACATGGTCCTGCGTATGGTGCCCATGCGAAGAATGCGATGGCTTTACCACGGGTGGCACTTGGGAACATATCCGCAATAGAGCCACCGACCAGACACAGACCCGAGGAAGAGAAGACACCACACAGGAATCTGCATACTAGGAGACAACCCAAGTTTGGTGCTAGTGCACAGGGAATATTGAAGATGACATAAAGGAACATTGAGATGAAGTATGCGATTCTTCTGCCGTACAGATCACTGACTGGTGACCAGATAAGTGGGCCGAACGAGAACCCGAGGACCATCAGGGAGCATGAAAGGATTGCAGCCTCTAGACCAACATGGAACTCGTGTCTGACTGTGTCTAGACCACCGGATATGCATGAGGAACCATATGCGACACAGATGACCAGTGTAGATAGGATGAAGGTGTAAGTCCAACGCTTCCACATAGGCCAGTTGACTGGGTTCTGTGGGTCATTTGTGATGAAAGTAACGAATTCGATCTCTGGGTCCAGTTCCGGATGCTCATCAGTGTCTTGGTCTTGTTCTTGGTCCTCGCCGTCCTCATACTCCTCCTTTGTGTTTGAAGGGTACGAGTGCAAACTAGCATTTGTGTCCATCTGTCTGGTTCTTGTTCTTGAAATGTTGGTAGAGGTTCTACCAATGGAATGCAAAGTAGCGACTGGCACTAGACCCGACGGTGTCTCTAAGGTATACTCTTCAGGGAAGATTGCGGTTCTGCTTGAGTGTGGGGCGTTGATGTCCGGGACGCGGGGCTCGGAGGTGATACCCATGTCTTGAAGAGACTTGACTGTCTCTGTACGGGTCAGTTTCAGTGGGGTCCTTGTTGCCTCTGTATTTGATTCCTTTGTGGATGCTACATACTGCTGTGGGTTTTCGTCATCGTGTAGAGACTCTGACGAGTTGATGGAGGCGCTGCTTTCATTAGAAGCGTACGAATGAAAAGAGTTTGCGTCACTCATGATAATGTTGCTTATATTGGGGCGGTGGGGGGAAGTTAAAAAGTGTTGGTACTACTTCCAGATTCTAAGGTATGTAGTACTATTGTATGTGTTGGATTCGATGGGGATGTGTATATACAATAAATCAAGGGGGGCAGAACAAACAGAATACAACAAGAGAGAAAAAATCTGATGTGATGAAGATGCCTATATATATGTGTGTGTGCATGAATATACATTTGTTTATACTTGTCTGTTGCAAGTAACCTCAGTGGTACGACAGGAGAGTCATCAGTACCACCTACAGATGAATAAACGCATAAATTATTAACATAAAGAAACCGATGCCAGCGTTCATGTATGCTTATGTGTTCTGTGCGAATCCTGTGGTGGGGGGAGCAGATAGCATAAGCAGCTCCATAATGGGCGTGGGCAGAGCTGCGTGTGTGACTAGTGGCAACAGACGACGGCGTGGGAGAAGTGCATACACAGAAACCACAGCAGCAGGCTCTGTGTGAGGCTGCAGAAGCGAGGCAGAGCAGAGCAGTGCTGCGGTAGTTTCTGTGGCTATGTCTTCGAGAGTCCAGCTTCGAGACATGGACGCGACAGGCACGCCAGGCAACGCAGGGCAGAGCAGCAGGGGGATCTGGCAGTGGTGGTGCGGCCTATTCTGGGAGCAACTTCTGCGCGTTGCGGGAATTTCGCTCGTAGCAAAAAAAAGTAATTCACGCAGGATGCACCTGTCGAATGTTGTGCGGCGCTGTCTGAGGCAGCTGCCACTCGTGGCGGACGGAGCCGAGCTCGGCGTTGCATCCTGTGGCGAATCGTGACAGACGAATCGTGACTGGGGAGCCCAGGGGTAGTGCCGCGTGCATTCTGCTGAGTCATGTGACCCGCACACGGCAGGGCCGTTCTGGCTTCTGGTGCATGTTTTTTTTGTTGTGCTTTCGCGTTTGTTTCGCATTCGTTTCGCGTTAAGTTTTGTTTCTAGCTAGGATGCAGAACCATAAACACATACAAGAAGCAATGTTTCATCGATGGCCATGGTTCGTAGTGGAATGAACACAAGGGAAGCTTATAAACCTGTGAATAGAGAAGCAATGACTGAGACAGATACCCCCATGGACACCGAAGCACAGATACAGGCGCTTTCTGATTCGCTTTCTCCAAAGACGCTGCACCAGTACAAGACCTACAACACCCAATACATCCAATGGTGTCAGTACAACAAGCTCATTGACGTGAACAGCAAGGTCTCTTACAAGGACCTTCCACTGAATGCACAGCTGATCCACTGGTTTCTGCTGGACACAATCATCGCAAACACAAAGGACACCAGAGAAGGTGCAAAGAGACTCGAAATCATAAGGGTTTACATCAGCAGTCTGAAGTTCCTCGCAAGCATTTGTAAAATACATTCAAACCCCAACACAACGATAGACAATGCATACCTGGACAGCGTCACCGATGTGCACGCATATTGGCATGGTATGTTGAACTCATACAGCCACATGAAAAATAAAAAGTCTCTGACTTTCCCATCGCTGTTTATTCTCTCGTTCAACATCTGGAACCAGGACACACTCCATTTGAAAAAGACACACTTCAAGACTACCCTGGAAAAGTTTAGGTTCTTAGTAGACTACCACTTCTCAACGTATCTGAACCTCTCATACGCAAAAAGATCAAAGATAAAACTAAACAAACTCATCGTCGGCGACTCGGACTCTCCTACAATCTCATACTATTCGCCAGATGGCAATGATGGTGATGAGCACAATGGAAACTACACCCCGATGACTCTGCTGCCACAGAACTGCCCCTTCGTATGCCCCTTCACCTCTCTAGCAACATACCTGTTCTTCCGTTTCTACGGTATACCCTCAATCTCAAGAGGTGACGGGTTCCCAAACTTATTCAATGAATCAAACTCAAATAGTCTGGCATTGGTCAAGGGCAGGCTCACAACAGAGTATCCAAAGGACACAACGCTGAACTTCAGCTACTCCACAATATTCAAGTACTGTAACTTGCCCTACAAGAAGCGTGACTACTTTGAGAACAGCACCAAGGATGCTGCCATCCCTAACTACATTGAAGCAGACGGATATTTCAAGCAGTTCCTCGACCAGTTCGAATCATCGTTTCCAAACGCAACCCAGGATCCAAATGCGGTCGCATTCAAGGACCAGGTCCCGTATGACATCAAACAGATTATGAACAACAAAGATCCATATACCTCAGGCTACCAGCCAGACTCAGACAATGCGTTTTTCCAGGAAAGAGGTCAGATCAATCCGCCAGAGTCCATACTCTACCAGTTCTTCCCTGAGGTAGAATTCTACAGGATCGCCAAGAACTACAAGCAACTGTCAGATGAAGCCAAAAACTTTATAAAGCTGATCGAAACCATTAGACTGATCTTCGTTTCCAACTTGCCAATAATATACAAGTTCTTCCCAAACCACGATCTCTTCAAACACCCACAGTTTGAAAACACAGATCTGCAATCCTTCTTGAACGACTCGATTTTTCAATCAAACACAGTGTTGACAAGAGTCCTGCCCTTCAAAACTTTCCAAACACTCACAACAGACGACTTCTATAACCAGCTGATAGAATTACCAGCAAACAAGATAGCTCCAGTGCCAGCGCAGCCTCTTGAACAGTCAGCCACTGTCGGAAAGAGCTCGTCCGGCGGTGCCACAATCACAGATGACACCATTGCGGAATTTCGTAACCAGAATTTCCAATTCATACAGTTCCAAACCCTCTCCAACTTCAAGACGCTGATAGTGTTCCTAGCAAAGATATTCAGCAATCTCTCGATAAAACGGTCCTCGAAGGAAGTCATCCAGAACCAACTGAACCTGCTGAATGATTCGATAATAGAAAAGATAAACAACTCTACTCCGAAGGATATCAAGGACTACTTCTTAAAGAAGGAGATTCTAAGACACAAGAGCACCATAACCTTGGATAAGACCGGGGACAAGCCGAAACACAAGAAAGCATTTTCGTTGTTGGCATACGACGACTCATCGGAGAGCAGTGACTCAAGTAGCAGCACAGACGATGAGGATCGGGAAGAAAGCAGCGAGGACGAAGAGGATGGAGGAAACGGATTAGAAATGCAAGAAGAATTAAAGTTTCTGGTTGACCAGTTCGTCACTAACAAAGTCGATTCAATCGTGTCGGAACAGTTGAACGATTTCGAAAACAAATTAGAATATGTTATGGAGTCCATGGTTTCGGAAAAGATAGATAAAGCCCTACGAAGGGTGGATTTTGGTAAATACATTAAGAAGCGCGCAAGATCCGACTTGAACGATATGTCTAGTGAAGATGAAGATGAAGACGAGGATGACAGTGATTATGAAGAATATGCCCCCGTAGTGAAAAGGCACAAGCATGACACATTAGCCAATAATAACAAGTTCAAGCAAATCGTAACAGACTCGAAATTTAAAATCAAGGACACCAACGAATTCGATTCTCTCTCGTCGCCGGTTGCCATTAAAGAGGAAGCCAACTTCTCGACCCCTAAGCTCCGGAAAAATAATGCATTTGGGCAAATTAAGGAGGTCGACGAAGAAGACGGAGACGAGGAGGCAAAGGAAGAACGCGCACTACACGCTGCGGATGTTATCACAGCCACAGAAACTGTCCCAGCTGTGTTCAAAATCGATGAGTCAATCGATACTATCGAGGGTATCATCCTGGAATGGTTCACGCCCAACCCATTGTGGAACAACCAATGTATACATTCGGTGAACAAAACACACGACAAATCCTGGAGATCCGGATTTGAACCCTTATACAAGCAGCGGAAGCAGATAGTGGAATTCTACGTCTATCTAATCAACTCGGAAAAATTCGACAGATACAAGGCTATCGAAATCAGCAACAATCTAAGGGGTGGCCAGACTATTAAGGAATTCACCAAGTTTCTAAAGGGCTGGAAAAAGAATCATAATAACTCATTCGGGGGGATCCTGGACAGAGAATAGTTTTTCCGGACGGGAAATCCGGGTTTTGAGAGATATACTGTACGTAGCATAAGTTGATGTATATACATACTCCTCCAGCATCAAACACTGTAAGGAACGAGGAGAGCGAGCGGCGTTTTTATTTTCTTTGGAAGTCTGCGCTTTCGTGATTTGCGGGACTAAATATGTAAGCGATGGAATTCGGAAAAGTGAAATTTTGTACACATTAGGAGAGGGGAGTCAGAGGCAACCGGTTAGTCAGATATGTAAGATGGTTTATATAAACGAAACTGAATCTCTGTGCTAAGTTCCTGTTCTCGACGTGAGTAGGTCTTGATTCCACTTTGTCGAGCGAACCAAGAATTACGGTATAAACATGTACTCAATAATACCGGGAACCAAACAAATACTATCATACTATGTACTGCTGGTACATATCTTTCTACTGTCAAATATTGCATACGTGTCCGCTGTCGTAGTGCCATGGCTGGATAATGATCCCTTCAGCGCCACAGAATTCGCCAAAGACCCAAAGATCCTGCGGCAAATGAGAGGTTTGCCACCCGTCCTCCCTCCAAACGAGTTGACGGACGAAAATAGAAGTCTGCCCAAGAAGATGAAGTCAACCCCACAATATATTCTGGACAACTGTCCATTGGTGCATCTTTACAGCGAGGAGCGCTATCTGCCATCAGACATACAAGAGTTTGTGAAGCATTTCCATCTGGAAGATGGCGAAGGTAACATCATCAAGGACGAAAAGACTACAAAGGCAGAGTCACTGCGAGCACTAAAGGCCTCCTACAATGTCAAATACAACAATGGCACCAAGTTGAGGATATCGAGTGATGACGTTTACATGACCTCTAATGATGATTTCTCTAAGGACCCTGAATGGCTTCTTGGTAAGGAGCCAGAATACGGCACGGGCCTTATCCGTGATGGCCCAGCTGTTCTGATTGTCGTAGACAAGGGAAATGGTTGGGTAGATGCATACTGGTTCTATTTTTACCCTTTCAATTTGGGGCCATTTATTATGGGCAACGGGCCCTGGGGAAACCATGTTGGAGACTGGGAGCATACACTAGTACGATTCCACAAGGGAGAGCCTAAATATCTGTGGATGAGTGCACATTCTAGTGGTACAGCATATGAATTCGATTCGTTAGAAAAAGTGAGGAAGTTGAGAAGAGTTGATGGGAAGGCGAAGAACGAGATAATTTGGAGACCATTGATATTCAGTGCAAGAGGGACCCATGCAAACTACGCATCTGTGGGCCAGCATTCGCATGATGTGCCATTTTTTTTCATGCCATTAAGCGATTTTACTGATAGAGGTCCAATGTGGGACCCTGTTCTGAATTTCTATGGCTACCAATATGACGGCGAGAACGTTCATCCATTAGGTGACAGGGAAAAGGAAATTGGCCACAGCTGGCTGGAATTTACGGGCCATTGGGGTGATAAGAAGTTGCCTGCTGATGATCCGAGACAGAAATGGTGCCCTGCAGAGTGGAAATACGACAATGGTCCAAGAGGTCCACTCCTCAAGCATCTAGATAGGGTGTCATTGTGTCCAAGTTTCAAGAAATGGAACTTTTTAAAGTCATGTCCTGCCAGGAGGTGGATAAAGAAAGGTGAGGGTTTAGACGCAGAGAAAAACGATTTAATCGGGGATAACTGTGGTATACTTCTGTATAAGATCAGACCCAAGTGGTTGCGTGGGGTTATAAGATTTTTGATGTGGAGAGGTACAGTTTGCTCTGTCATGGATTATTTCACAGGTTAATTGTGGAGTAGCTTATTTGCGTACATATATAATTTACTAATTTTTAATTTTAATGCATATTTTTATTTACAATAATTTTTAGTTTAGTTTGGAATTGAGAGAATTGATTTGTGTAAGATTTGGAAAGGGACAACACAATTAGTAAACATAAAATAACAGTTCATAAAATTGGAATTCCAGAAATTGAATTATCCAACTATATATAAGAGGAGGGTTTATTGCACAAGATTCTTTGAAGTACAGTACTTGGTGACTGTGCTCGAGTCAGGGTGTGCTTACGTAAGAGGCGCCAGGCATACAACTTGGCATGGAAACCGATGCCTAAGGAAAGATCGAACAAATAACTCTAGTGAATATCATGGTGGAGTGATAACCACCAATGCCAGACCCTTGCTCTGATCCTTGGATAAGTTACTTTGGCATAGTCTTGAGATTGCCCTCATTGTGTGCAGTGTGCTTTGGTAATTGCGGCTGATCTGCAGGATTTCTTGATCTCGGAAAAAGTTGTAGAAATTTCTGGAACAAAACGGATGGAACCGCGCGGAACATTCTCGGCGGGTCCCAAAGCGGCCGGAGAATTGGGCGGAACCTTCGAGAAACAGAGACGGTGGGAAATATTTCAGTGTGGGGCAGTCGATGATGAGAGTGGATTACTAACCATCGGAGAACCATAGAAGTTGATAGAAACTTGAACATGGCACAGTCATAACTATGGCAAAGGTGGGTGGCAAACTGGTATGCTGAACGTATATAAGGTGGGATACATTGTATGGTAGGTTTGAATATGTTTGTTTAAAATATTATTACTTCTTGTAAGTGTAATATATAGAAAGTATACTAAAAACAAATACAAACACAACTACAAACACAACAGGAAATAATGGTTTACACAGTGAACAACAACCCATGTTTATTTGAACAATTACCAATTTTCAGCAACCAACAACACTTTAACGTTGCGCAATTCCAGCACACAGCAGCAAAGCAACAAAGTACCGGTACAAGATTCAAGACTTCCAAGAACGACGAAGGCTTGACACTAACTCTAACTAAATTACTACCTGCTAATACATACAATAACGCTATTCAAGAGAAGTTAGTAGAGATCAAACAAAGTTTCGATGCTGCTCCATCGTACAGACTGGTCCGCGATGTCTTTGGCAGGGAATATTACACTCCTGACAACACTCAAAGCGAACATGCCATGATTGAGGCTATGAATAACATTGACGTAAGGGTCATTGGTAGGAATGTCTCGAAGATGCAGTACAAGGACTATGAAATCGAGTTGAACCATGATGGCAGCATGTTGATTGTGAAGAGCGATCATGATAACTTGTACAAAGAATTCAAATTTGGCAAGGACCTGATTGATGATTTCTATGTCAAGAATTGTTATGTCAAGGACGAAAAGATTGCTGCTTTGGAGTTTGGTGTTGTGCTAAAGAAGACAACAATGAGCCCAGTGACACAGAACAATGGTGTTACCGAGAGAGAAGAGGATTGCCTAAGCAAACTTTTGGATTGGGCACAGGAAGACGCACAGTTGAGCTGTGCTAGACAACAAGCTGCTTCAAAGAATGAGAACAAGAAGGCTCAAAAGGAACAGTCCAAAAGAGTTCAATTGTTGAAGAAGGAGAAGCTTGAGAAGATGAAAGCCAAGAAGGAACAGCAAAGATTGAAGAGAGAACAGGAAGCGATGAGAGTCAAGAGAGAGCAGGAAGTGATGAGAGCAAAGAGAGAGCAAGAAGAACAAAAGAGAATTGCTGAGGCTCAAAGAATTGCTGAACAAAAGAGAATCGCCGAAGCCCAAAGACTCAAGAAAGAACAAGAAGCCAGGGAAGAATACGAAAGACAACTAGTCGAGGAACAAAGACTCAAAGTGAAGGAGATGATCAGACAGCAACAGCTGGCCAAGTCTGCATACGAGAGACAAGTGATCGCTGAGCAGAAGGCCAGAGAGGAGTACAGCAGACAGGTTCTAGCGAAGCAAAGGGCCAGAGAGGAGTACGAGAGAAAAGTGGCTGCTGAGCAAAGACTAAGATCCCAAGAGCAGTACGAGAAACAAAAGCGTGCTGAGCAGGAAAGAGAGAAGAAGCTCCACGACGAAAAAGTTGCCAAGGAGAACCGTGTGAAGAAAGAAAAGCTGCTAAGAGAACAACAAGCTTACCAGAGACAGTTGGTTGAGGAAGAGCACCAAAGAAAGGAACAGCTTGCAAAACAAGCCAAACACCATGCTTCTCAAGACGGCGATGCCGACGTCGACATGGACAGAGACTACGACAGTGATGCTTCTGTGAGGTCGCCAGCATCCATCCACACCGCCATACTGGAGGATGTTCAGGATGCCGAGATCACCAGCTACCAGGAGTCTATGAGCAAGTCGCCCAAGGGCCATGCCATCATCGAGGATATTTAGAATGTCTATATAGTACATACACATACACATACACAGGATAATAACAGGATAAACCCATTATTTTTAGAAGTATATTTTTAGAACACAGCGACTTCAAGCTGAATACGCCATTCCCAGCGAACGGGTAACACCCACCCAGAAAGCAACGCAGGCCCGATCCGGCAACCTGGGCCGGTGCATGGGTGCTGATCCAGCCAAGCAGCACACAGACACCCAGAGGACTGCACCTTTCTGGGCTGCATCGCCAGGTGTCGCAACTTCGGAGAATGGGGGCGGCCCGTATGCGGTGTCCTCCAGTATGGCCAGTCGCAGTCGCTGCCTGCCTCGTTTAGCAGACCGCGCAGGGTAATCGTCTGTGCGGCCTTTTCGCAGGGAATCCCGCCTGCTGAAAATTTTCTGTGCGGGTTGCGGCCCCGAGGGCTGGTGCCAGAGAAACTGCGCAGGGAACTGTTGCCGGTGCATGTTCTTGTTACCGTTTTGCCCCTTTCAGCAACGTTATTATCTGGATTGAGATTGCTGGATCGCCTGGCACCGCATCAGGCTCACCGGGTCCGCTGTGGGTTCGCAATGCGGACTGCGATTACTTGATTCTATATATTCTTGAGGCAAAAAAAATAATAAAATATGTTTTTTTATTTATTGGCACTGGCAAAAGGGACACAACTTTTCTGGCTTACACAAGGAGCACTGCCGCAAGCAACACAGCACAGCACAGCACAACTCAACACAACACACAGGTACGTCCTTCACTCTACACAGGTCCCTCTTGGTACAACAAACTATTATCACACCCGTACTCTGTTCGCTCTGCTACTAGCACAGGTGCGCAAAACAAACAAATAAACAACAAAAAGCAGCAGCTCTATCACTGGCTTGAACTACAGGACAAAAACAAAAAGATATCAGCGCTAACACTATGCCAAACAGAGATTTGACGCATAGTCCCAACCAGGGCGATGCAAACAGCTACAATAACGACGAGGCAGATCAGAATGTTACAGAAAGCTCGGCTTCCTCGCTTTCGTTCGATAACAACAGGACTCCACCGGTCTTTCACGAGTTCGAGAATAACAGAAGTGACACAGACATCCCGTTTGTAAGTCCCTCTCCACCAGCACTACTTCCACCACAGACCGCAAACCCGTTTATCGGCAGCAGCGAGGAGTCATTCTCAAACAACCACAGTAGTGAACAGCTCTTGATGTCAAACTCAGACTCCAACTCCAACTCCAACTCTAACTCATCCCCAAACATGAACAACAATTCACCAAGCTCAAAGGACTACAAGGGTTACTACTCAAAACCTCAGATAAACACAAGCAACTTTAACACGCCGCAAAGAAACACCAGCACAAACACAGGCAAATCACCACTCCCTCAGAGACCATCCACACAGAACTTCTCTACCCTACACGAAAGCCTGATACAGACACCGCCACCGTACGACCGTTACCCAGTGGTCAGCTCAAGACTGGGATCACAAACAATAAAACCTACTATCCTACCATCAGAGAAAAGTGGCGTAGGGATATCACAGCTGGGGACATCAAAGGAGTTCGATGCAATGAACTCTTCCTCCCTATCATCCTCAAACAATGTACTCTACTCTACCCAACAGGACTTCTCACCCTTTGGCGGGTTTCCTACCTCTTCCTTCCCCTTGAAGATGTCAGAGAAGGAAGAAGATGACTACATGCACAACCCAGACCCAGAAGAAGAAGCAAGACTCGACAGAAGACAGATCATAGACGACATCAAACACATGAACAGAAAATCTCTCGGTGGATTCCTCGGTATACTAGCATTATTCCTCGGGGGTATTGCCATCTTCGTCGTCCTGCCGGCTCTGACATACACAGGCGCAGTAGACCACCCAGAACCCCACGATGACCTGCTACAGTCCGGACCAAACGGTACCGTAGTAGAGTTCCTCACAAAATACAAATATCCACAACTATCAGCAATAAGAACAAACCCAGTAGACCCGGACACCCCGTCAGATGCATACTCCAGGAAAGCAAAGGACGGCTCATCCTGGAAACTGGTGTTCTCAGACGAGTTCAATGCAGAGGGCAGAACCTTCTACGCAGGTGATGACCAGTACTGGACAGCCCCAGATATTCACTACGATGCAACAAAGGATCTAGAATGGTACAGTCCAGACGCAGTAACTACACGCAACGGTACATTGACTCTAAGAATGGACGCATTCAAAACACACAACCTGTACTACAGATCAGGTATGATGCAGAGTTGGAACAAACTCTGCTACACACAGGGTATCTTAGAAGTCTCCGCAAACCTGCCAAACTACGGCCGTGTCTCCGGTCTATGGCCAGGTCTATGGACCATGGGTAATCTAGGCAGACCAGGGTATCTAGCAACAACAGATGGTGTGTGGCCATACTCATACGATGCGTGTGATGCAGGTATTACACCAAACCAAAGTTCACCCGATGGTATCTCGTACCTGCCGGGGCAAAGATTAAGCTCCTGTACATGTGATGGGGAGGACCACCCAAACCCAGGTGTTGGTAGAGGTGCACCAGAAATCGATCTGATAGAGGGACAAACCGATACAACTATCGGTGTAGGTGTCGCTTCGCAATCCCTACAAGTGGCTCCGTTCGACATCTGGTACATGCCAGACTACAGTTTCATGGAAATACACAATCTAACAGTGACAACAATGAACTCGTACTGTGGCGGTCCATTCCAACAAGCAGTCTCAGCCGTCTCAACTCTAAACACAACCTGGTACGAGTTCGGTCCAGATAGTGGACACTTCCAGAAATTCTCCATGGAATACCTCAACGACAACGAAGACGGTTATGTCCGTTGGTTTGTAGGTGATAACCCAACCATCACCATATATGCACAGGCACTCCATCCAAACGGTAATATCGACTGGAGACGGATCAGTAAGGAACCAATGTCCATCGTGATGAACATGGGTATTTCAAACAGTTGGGCCTATATCGACTGGCAAATGCTGTACTTCCCTGTGACAATGTCAGTCGACTATGTTAGATTGTATCAACCACCAAATAACATATCGTTGACCTGTGATCCTCCTGACTACCCAACATACGACTATATCGAAGCACACGGACTTGCATATAACAATCCGAACATGACAAAATGGGAAAATGCAGGCTATTCGACCCCACTAAACAGTCTAACAGGTAAATGTAAAAGCTCCCCTTCCGATAAGAAGAATAATGTATTATTATAAGTAACTATATAATCGGTATCATCGCAAGATAATAATTCATCGATCAACATACTGGTGGACCTCATAGTATTTTTATTTTCTTAAATATTCTAATATATCTCTATCCTATAATTTATATGTCGTGCAGTTTGCCAAATCGACTGAGGTGGTATGTCTTGCCACTCTCAAAAACACTATGCATATCATAGAACGTGCAGTTTGTCCTGTCATGAGTAGTGATCATCAGTTTTGGCCTACAAATTGCATGGTATTACCCTAGAATACCTGCTGATCCTTATAATAGAGTCCAAATTGATAAACAACTTTTTGCAATTGAATATCCGCCAATATCAAAGCCATTACAGACCCTCAATACTGAACTACCAAGAAATATACCTATCTTGCGGAACACGATCAAACATCTTAAACTCAGATATATGTGAGGCTAAGCATGGAGTATATTTGGATAATAATGGGCATGTGAGAAGAATTAGTGAAAGAATATTTATATTGATTTGACTATTAGAACATTATAACAGTAGTACGAAGATTGAGAACTATTACTTAATATGAATTAATTAATAGTTAATAATAGTACCTACTTACTCGATTATAACAATGAACATTATTCACCATGAAAACTGAACTCTTCTAAATAAAACCTTCCCAACTTTATTATTTTACGTTTATAATATAGTGACTTACTATACTAATTTCCCGGAACCAGAACAATACATTTTATTTATTGTCCATAAGAAGTGAAGAATGAAGTAAAAGAATGGAAAGGGAAATAACAATCGTTTGCTATTTATTTTGTTGTTCCGTTAGACAACGTTACGCTCTTGTCGGATAGTTAATGGTTGGGTTTTTGAGGAATTGTGTAATCCTCTTGTAAGAATCACATGACATACTAATGCCATATAATAGAGTTATATTGCTTAGAGCATAAACATAAAGCAATGTGGGAAATACTACACTTGTTCCTGTACCATGTGACGTTCATTAGAACGCCAAAACAATACGATTTGTATTGTTTGGATCCGGATGATTAGGATATTAAGTCACTATATTATAAACGTAAAATAAGAAAGTTGGGAAGATCTTATTTAGAAGGGTTGTCTTATTATCGTCAATAAAAGTTCTTTGTTATAATAGAGTAAATAGATAATATTGTTAACTATTAGGTCAAAACTATTTGTAATTTTTTATATATCTCTTATGTATTGTAAACTATAATGTACAAATAAAGTGGTTGTAAAACAAGGAGTATCTTATCAAGATCTCTTATGTTTTTAAGGTACTTTTCTATATTTCTTGATACCGAAGTTACCCTCATGTTCATATCACATGTGTATCACGTGATATTCACATGATCTAACTTACTAAATATCAGCTTCATATTACTAACAGTAATATGTATTGTTATTCTCATCATTTCTATGATAGTCTAATAGCCAAATCAATACAATTTTTTATTCGCACAGCTACCAATTGACCAAAATTTAAAAATTCACGTATTAACATTAGTCGTGGGCGGTTAGTGTAGTGGTTATCATTCAACCCTTCCAAGGTTGAGACACGGGTTCGATTCTCGTACCGCTCATATTTTTGTATTTTTAAACTTCTCATTTGACCGTTAGACCTACCTGTCTAAGTACGCTCCATCTTGTGATAGAAAACACCTCTCTATTTGCTCTCCAATTGGTAATGAACCGTTGAAAACTTTACTGTATCACCCATCTGCAACTGTCAAACTGTCTCTTCCAACTTCAGTAATCGACAGCTTTCTTGCATTGTTTCGTAGCAAAAATTCCGAACCTCGAAAAATGGTTATGTTTTTCCTATTTAGGAAGCACTTTGTTGCTTTTCCCATTGCTTTTCCCAATCGGGTATCGATAAATATTACATGAACAATCACCAAAATTCCTAAAAAAATAAGACAACACCAAAGAAAAAATGACGATTGGATACCAACTTCACGAAAAATATTAAACTTTCATACGAAACCACATAACGTTAACACAACTTAGTTACCATAGAAATATAGACCAGCTGTTCCTGTATCTACGTATATCTAAACATCAAATACAATAATATACTCACCACAGATGTCTTCTCCATTCCCAGTAGACACTCCAACCAGTGGCAGACCAACAAATTCATCACCACCGCCTTCCTCTCTTGGTGCGGGAGGATTTGACAGCAGTTCTGGCTTTGAAAACGATTCCCAGGTTGGTTCAAGACTACAGTTTCCAAGTTCGTCGCAACCACAAGCCGGACAGGTTAATTCATCCCTACAATTTAGTTCACAGAACGCTGCTGAAGAAAATGAAGAAGATATTTTACCAATGCAAGGACTAAGAAGAAGAACAGTCAACCATGTCAAAAAGGTTGATGATGTAACAGGTGAGAAGGTTCGTGAAGCCTTTGAAAAGTTTCTCACGGACTTCTCATCAACAAAAAATGAGGGTAATCAGGAAGATAAGGTCTACAGAGCACAGATAGAATTCATGAAGATTTATGATTTGAATACCATCTATATTGATTACCAGCACTTATCCACACAAGAAAACGGGGCCTTGGCTATGGCTATTTCTGAGCAATATTACAGATTTTTACCATTTTTAATAAAAGGTTTAAGAAGAGTAATTAAAAAATTCGCTCCAGAATTATTACTCACAAGTGATTACATTAACAGTCCCGAGGAGAATGAGTTTGAAAATGGAAAAGATAAGTCAACACTTCCTTCAACCCTGGACACAAACAACGACTCGGCTACCAATGAAACCAACAGTGTATCTAGAATGGCTACAAAGTCAACAACATCCACTGCGATTGCTAACTCTCCAGAACAAACCGAGCGTGTATTCCAAATAAGTTTCTTCAATCTACCAACAGTTCAAAGAATCCGTGATGTAAGATCAGACAAGATCGGTTCCCTTCTAAGTATCTCAGGTACTGTCACTCGTACATCTGAAGTTCGTCCTGAATTATTCAAGGCTAGTTTCACATGTGATATATGCAGAGCTATAGTCGACAATGTCGAACAGTCGTTTAAGTACACTGAACCTACATTCTGTCCTAACCCATCATGTGAAAACAGAACATTCTGGACCTTAAATGTCTCGAGATCAAAGTTTTTGGATTGGCAAAAGGTCAGAATCCAAGAAAACGCTAATGAGATTCCAAATGGTTCAATGCCGCGTACACTTGATGTTATTCTAAGAGGTGACTGTGTAGAGAGGGCCAAACCAGGTGACCGTTGCAGATTCACTGGTACCGACATTGTGGTACCAGATGTAACACAACTGGGCTTACCAGGTATAAAACCAAGTGCAACCAGAGATATAAAGGGTATCTCTAGAACTACAGAAGGCTTAAATAGTGGTGTTACAGGTCTACGTTCATTAGGTGTTCGTGATTTAACATATAAGATGAGTTTTTTGGCTTGCCATGTTGCAAGTGTCGGCTCAAATACTGAAGCTAGCACTGATGCAAACAGGGATGAAAAGAATATAACAGGCTCAGAAAACAACACTGAGAGTGAATTACAAATGGCTGCCAACCTACAAGGTAATAATGTGTACCAAGATTATGAAAAGGACCAAGAAGTATTCTTAAACAGTTTAAACTCTGATGAAATTAACGAGCTAAAGGAAATGGTCAAGGATGAGCATATTTATGACAAACTAGTTAAATCCATTGCTCCTGCAGTATTTGGACATGATGCTATCAAGAAAGGTATCTTATTGCAGATGCTTGGTGGTGTCCATAAGCAAACTGTTGAAGGCATTAAATTAAGAGGTGACATTAATATTTGTATTGTTGGTGACCCATCTACATCAAAATCACAATTTCTGAAATACGTCTGCGGGTTTGCACCAAGATCGATCTACACATCTGGTAAAGCGTCTTCAGCTGCTGGTTTGACTGCTGCTGTTGTTCGAGATGAAGAGGGTGGTGATTACACTATAGAAGCTGGTGCCCTGATGCTTGCAGACAATGGTATCTGTTGTATTGATGAATTCGACAAGATGGATATTTCTGACCAAGTTGCAATTCACGAAGCCATGGAACAACAGACAATTTCTATTGCCAAAGCTGGTATCCATGCTACGCTAAACGCTAGAACATCTATTCTTGCTGCCGCCAATCCAGTTGGAGGTAGATACAACAGAAAATTGTCTCTAAGAGGTAATTTAAATATGACAGCGCCAATCATGTCAAGATTTGATTTATTTTTCGTTGTTCTTGATGATTGTAACGAAAAGATAGACACAGAACTTGCCTCGCATATTGTAGAATTACATATGAAGAAGGATGACGCCATTACATCTCCGTTCTCGAGAGAGCAATTGCGTCGTTACATCAAATATGCCAGAACATTTAAGCCAATCATGACAAGAGAAGCTCGTGAGTACATTGTTAACAAATATATCGAATTAAGAAGTGATGACGCACAAGGGTACAGTAGGTCAAGTTACAGAATCACTGTTAGACAGCTAGAAAGTATGATTAGATTAGCCGAGGCAATTGCCAGGGCCAACTGTGTTGATGAAATTACACCTGCGTTTGTTGCCGAAGCATATGATCTATTGAGACAAAGTATTATTCGTGTCGATGTGGATGATATCGAAGTGGATGGTGATGAAGTTGCGAACGATGAAAATGCTATGAATGTTGATGGTGGCGACAGTAACGATAACGATGAGAATAATAATAGAGATGACAGTGGTAACGGTTCTGGAAATGGCACTTCTACTATTGCAGAAGTCGATAATAAACCAAACATTCCAAAGAAGAAAACCACAGTTACATATGATAAGTATGTCTCAATGATGAATCAAATTGTCCACAAGATCGCAGATGTAGAAAAGAAAGAATCTAAGGAAATGACTGCTATAGAAATAGTCGATTGGTTCTTGCTGCAGAAAGAAGATGATTTGAGCTCAGAGGAAGAGTACTGGCAAGAAAGAAAACTGTGCTTCAAGGTATTGAAAAGACTAGTCAAGGACAAAATCTTAATGGAAATACATGGTACCAGAAATGATTTGAACGAGCCAGTGGCTACTGATGTCAACACTAATATTGAAGACGCTGCAGGAACGGTAGTATTCGTGATCCATCCAAATTGTGAAATGCTAGATGCTTTAGAACCACAGGATGACGATGCTGAGGGAAGTTCATCTACTGAAAATTAACACTTCCACCTCTCCCGAACCTAAAGAGTGTATATAGCAATAA
>PPOD03000303.1:76855-103411 GCA_003708425.3 Jamesozyma rosinii
CCTATATATAATAATACAATGAGTGATCTACCAATCGAATTCACCGAGTTAGTCGACCTGACCTCGCTAGGGATTTCCCCTCAATCCCTGGACTTCAGGTCCACCACTTTTGAAAGTGATCACTTTGTCACCGTCAGAGTAACTACAGACGGCTCAAACTCAGTAGCTATCGTCAACCTAGCAGACGGCAACCAGGTCACTAGAAAGAACATGGGCGGTGATTCCGCTATCATGCACCCTTCACAAATGGTCATTTCCGTCAGGGCAAACGGCACAATCGTCCAGATATTCAACCTAGACTCAAAGACAAAGCTGAAGTCCTTCACCCTAGACGAACCAGTCATTTTCTGGAAGTGGCTCAATGACGAGTCCCTAGGTTTCGTCACAGCAAGATCCGTCCTGGTATCCAATGTATTCGACGGCAACGTCAACGCAAAGCCTCAATTGCTAACAGCTAGACACGCCAACTTGAACAACACCCAAATCATAAACATCGTTGCAAACAAGAAGATGGACTGGTTTGCAGTAGTCGGAATCCTACAGGACAACGGCCACATCGCAGGTAAGATCCAACTCTTCTCAAAGCAGCGTAACATCTCCCAAGCTATTGACGGCCACGTCGCTATCTTCACCGAAATCATGCTGGAAGGTAACGGTTCCGCCCCAGTGCAAGTTTTCGTCACAGGTAACAGAAACGCAGCTAACGGCACCGGCGAACTAAGAATGATCGAGATAGACCACGACAGCTCGCTCCAGGTCCAGTACCAAAAGAAAACTACCGACATATTCTTCCCTCCTGATGCAGCAAACGATTTCCCTATCGCAGTAGAGGTCTCAGAGAAGTACGGTATCGTATACTTGCTAACCAAGTACGGTTTCATCCATCTGTACGAACTAGAAACAGGTACCAATCTGTTCGTCAACAGAATCACTGCAGAATCAGTATTCACCGCAACCGCATACAACAACGGTAACGGTATTGCCTGTATCAACAAGAAGGGTCAAGTTCTAGCTGTAGAGATCGCTACCTCCCAGGTCGTCTCCTACATCCTAAATAAGCTCTCAAACGTCTCCTTAGCGCTTACAGTCGCCACCAGAGGTGGACTACCGGGTGCAGATGACCTCTTTACCAAGCAATTCGAATCCCTAATAAGCCAAGGGGATTACCAAACAGCAGCAAAGGTCGCCGCTTCCTCCCAAGGACTAAGAAACCAGAGCACCATCAACAGATTGAAAAACATCCAAGCAGCTCCAGGTGCCATCTCCCCAATCCTGCTCTACTTCTCAACCCTTCTGGATAAAGGCAGGTTGAACAAGGAAGAAACAATCGAACTAGCAAGACCTGTCCTACAACAAGATAGAAAACAACTGTTTGAAAAGTGGCTAAAGGAAGACAAACTGGAATGCTCAGAAGAACTAGGTGACGTAGTCAAACCATTCGACACCACCCTCGCACTAGCTTGCTACCTAAGAGCAAACGCCCACTCAAAGGTCATCTCCTCATTGGCAGACTTGCAACAATACGAAAAGATCTTGCCTTACTGTGAAAAGGTCAACTACAACCCTAACTTCATCGTCCTGCTATCCAGCATCGTCAGAACCTCTCCAGACAGAGCCTCAGAATTTGCAATCTCCTTATTACAGAACCCTGAAGTTGCCCAGAAGCTGGACATCGAAAAGGTTGCTGACCTGTTCTTCTCCCAGAACCACATCCAGCAAGGTACTTCCCTGCTATTGGATGCTTTGAAGGGTGACACACCAGACCAAGGACACCTACAAACCCGTGTCTTAGAAGTCAATCTGCTACACGCTCCACAAGTCGCAGACGCCATCTTGGGTAACTCCATTTTCTCTCACTACGATAAGCCAACCATTGCCTCTTTGGCCGAGAAGGCTGGCTTGTACCAAAGAGCTTTGGAAAACTACACCGATATTGAAGACATCAAGAGATGCATTGTTCACACCAGTGCCCTTCCAGTGGACTGGTTGGTCGGTTACTTCGGTAAATTGAACGTCGAACAATCCATGGCTTGCTTGAAGGCCTTGATGGACAACAATCTTCAAGCCAACATCCAAATCATCGTCCAGGTCGCCACCAAGTTCTCTGATCTAATTGGCTCCCAGATCTTGATCAAGATGTTCGAAGAATACAGAGCCACTGAAGGTTTGTACTACTACCTGGCCTCTTTAGTCAACTTGACCGAAGATGAGGATGTCGTCTACAAGTACATCGAAGCCGCAGCAAAGATGAAGCAATTCACCGAAATCGAAAGAATTGTCCGAGACAACAACGTCTTCAACCAAGAAAGAGTTAAGAACTTCTTAAAGGATGCCAACTTAGAAGACCAATTGCCTTTCATCATTGTTTGTGACCGTTTTGACTTTGTCCATGAAATGGTTTTGCATCTGTACAAGACTCAAAACTTGAAGTTCATCGAGACATATGTTCAACAAGTCAACCCTTCAAAGACCCCACAAGTTGTCGGTGCTCTGCTAGACATGGACTGTGATGAGAAATTCATCCAAGACCTACTGCAATCTGTCTTGGGTCAAGTTCCAATCAAGGAATTAACCGAAGAAGTCGAAAAGAGAAATAGATTGAAGCTATTACTACCATTCCTAGAAAAGACCCTAGAATCTGGTATCCAAGAACAAGGTATTTATAACGCCCTTGCTAAGATCTATATCGATTCCAACAATTCTCCAGAAAAATTCTTGAAGGAAAACGACCAATACGATACCATTGATGTCGGCCATTACTGTGAAAAGAGAGATCCTTACTTAGCATACATTGCTTACGACAAGGGTTCCAATGATGATGATTTGATCAAGATCACCAACGAGAACAGCATGTACAAGTACCAAGCAAGATACTTGTTGAAACGTTCTGACCCAGAACTATGGAACAAGGTCTTGGATCCTGAAAACATCCACAGACGTCAATTGATCGACTCTGTTGTTTCTGTTGGTATCCCTGAATTGAATGACCCAGAACCAGTCTCTTTGACCGTGCAAGCCTTCATGTCAAACGGCTTGAAGCTAGAATTGATTGAACTGTTGGAAAAGATTATCCTAGAACCATCTCCATTCAACGACAATGTTGCCTTACAAGGTCTACTGATCCTATCTGCAATCAAGTACGAACCAGGTAAAGTTGGCACCTACATCGACAAATTGGAAAATTACGATGCTAACGAGATCGCTCCATTATGTATTGAACATGATTTGAACGAAGAAGCTTTCGACATTTACAACAAGCACGAAAACTACAGTAAGGCTTTACAAGTTCTTATCGAAAATGTCATGTCCTTAGACAGAGCTGCTACATACACTGACAAGATCAACACCCCTGAGTTATGGTCTCAATTGGGTGCTGCACAATTGGATGGTATGCGTATTCAAGATTCCATGGAATCATACATTAAGGCAGAAGATCCATCTAACTTTGAAAGTTTGATTGAAATCGCTGAACAGGCCGGTAAGTACGAAGAATTAATTCCTTACTTGACAATGGCTAGAAAGACAAGAAAGGAGCCAAAGATCGACGGTTCATTAATCCTAGCTTATGCTGAGCTAGATAAGATCCATGAGATTGAAAACTTAATTGCTAGCTCCACTATTGCCAACCTAGACATTGTCGGTGACAAACTATTAGAGTTAAAGAACTACAAGGCTGCCAAGATCTGCTTCAGCGCTGTTTCCAATTACTCTAAGCTAGCTTCTACTTTAGTCTACCTAGGCGACTACCAAGCTGCCGTAGACACTGCTAGAAAAGCTTCAAACATCAAGGTCTGGAAATTAGTCAACGATGCTTGTATTGACAAACAAGAATTTAGATTAGCTCAGATTTGTGGTTTGAACTTGATTGTTCATGCCGAAGAATTAGACGAGCTAGTTCGTAAATACGAAGTCAATGGTTATTTCGAAGAATTGATCTCATTATTTGAAGCTGGTCTAGGTTTAGAAAGAGCTCACATGGGTATGTTCACAGAATTGGCTGTTTTGTACACCAAATACGACACCTCCAAGGTTTTCGAACATTTGAAGTTATTCTGGTCTAGATTGAACATTCCAAAGGCCATCAGAGCTATTGAGGATGCTCATTTGTGGCCTGAACTAGTGTTCTTATACGCTCACTACGATGAATGGGACAATGCTGCACTCGCTATGATTGAAAAATCAGCAAAGGATTATGATCACGATTATTTCAAGGAAATTATTGTCAAGGTTGCCAACTTGGAGATCTATTACAAAGCTATCAACTTTTATGTCAAGGAACATCCAGGCTTATTAGTTGACTTACTCACCACTTTGGCCCCAAGATTAGATATCCCAAGAACAGTCAAGATTTTTGCCAAGTCTGACAATTTACCATTGATTAAGCCTTTCTTGATCAACGTCTTGCCAAAGAACAACTCTGTTGTTAACCAAGCATACCATGAATTGATGATCGAAGAGGAAGACTACAAGGCCTTGAAGGATTCTGTTGATGCGTATGACAAGTTTGACCAATTTGGATTGGCTTCTAGATTAGAAAAGCATGACCTCATTTTCTTCAGAAAGATCGCTGCTTTACTATACCGTAGGAATAAGAAATGGGCCAAGAGTTTAGCTATATTAAAGGAAGACAAACTCTGGAAAGATGCTATTGAAACTGCTGCCATTTCCCAAGATTCAAAGGTCGTTGAGGACTTGCTCACATACTTCGTTGAAACGGGAAACAAAGAATCCTTTGTTGCATTACTTTACACTGCTTACAATTTGATCAAGGTTGATTTTGTTATGGAAATTTCCTGGTTGAACGGCTTAAATGACAACATCAAGCCATATGAAATTTCAGTCAAGAAGGAGCAAATCGAATCCATCGATAAATTATCTAAAGCATTAGCCGAGAATAAAATCAACAATGATGGTGAAAACAAAGAGGGCGAGCCTTTGATGCTAATGAACAGTGGGATGAACATGCAAACAACTGGCTTTTAAAAAGGTTATAAGACCGACAAAAAAGTAATATTAAGCCAATGAGTGTAATAACAATGGATTCCAATATGAATTTTCTGAGGGGATTATAGATTGTTGGTATACCTCGTTATTAGTTCACACTGGTTTACTATTTGTACGCTAATATATTTTATCTTTTTGTAAACCATTTCTTTCACATCTTATCCATATTATATAAATGTATACCTTTCTACAGTAACGTTTTCTAAATTTAATAAAAAAAAGTACTCTAAAATATACTATGTATAAAAGAATTCCTTAAAATTTCCAGTTAATAGTTATTTCAATTTTATTTAATAAATAAATTTACAATAATTGAAAGCGTGCATAATATATTATCTATTCGAATAATCTAGCTTCGCTTGGTAAATCAATCTCTAAATTCACTACCACGGTCAGCCTTAGCAGCCTTCTTTTCCAAATCGTCCCAATCTTCACCTTCTTCTTCACTATCATCACCACTGTATTCTGCACTGCCTTCATCACTCATATCCTCCTCGTCAGAATAGTCATCTTCTGAGCCAGCACTTTCATCAGATGGCTCTTCCTCTGATATTTCGTATTCACTAATTTCCTCTTCACTTTCATCTGAACCTTCGTCATCAGAGCCGGTCGCTAAGAAACTCCAACCCCCATCTAAGAAGAATTGGTGAGGGTCTTCCTGTAGTGATCTCATAATTGTACTCCAGTTCAAGTTGATGGTGGAGACAGTGTAAGGAATATCCATATCTGTTAGCCATTGCTTGAGGAAATCCAATGATTCTATTGGAACTGTATTTATATGTGTAACAGGCTTGTTGAAATCCTTGAATACAAAGACCATATCGAAATTTTTCAAACCAAATTGAACTCTTTCAAGAATACATATTTCAATCTCTTCAAGGTTGACAACTAAAAATGGTGGCTCTATCAATTGAACCAAACAATCGGTTGTTGGCATACAGTAAACGGCAGATCTGTTTGGAACACCCTGGAAACCTAAGTCTCTGAAGGTGCTTTCGACAGTTAGCATACCCTTAGAGGCCTCTGCAATTGCGTCGGCAAAGTATTTAAACTCTTTATCTAAGGCAGCACGTTTTCTTCTTTCTTCTTGTTCCTGTTCCAGCTCATCTTCATCACCGTATCTTCTGAATTTGTTTTGGCCACGTCTGCCTGTACCAGTTTCATCGACAGCCATATCGGAAGCTTCACGGTAGAATTGGACGTCTTGGATCTTCTTTTTACCCATAAGGATTGGGTTCTTCAAGTGAATATGGATAACAACAATTAGTTCACCTTTACAGGATTGGAAAAATAGATTCTTAATATTTGAAAATAAGATATCAATTCTACTGTCGGTTCTTAGTGGCGATTGGTATCTGATACCATTCTCGTGAATGAAGACTGTACTTGGCACACGCTTGGTGTCAGGGCTTGGCCTAACAAAGATTTGATCTAATCTCTTTGTTCTACCTGTTTTATTTTCAATCAATCTATCTTGATGAACAACATCTGCCAATACTTTACGTTCTTGCTCTCTCTTGGTAGATTCCTTCTTCAGGTCTACAATTTGCTTAAACACATCACCCATACGGTCACCATCCTTGGATCTCAAGGTGATCGACCGAACAAATTGGTCTTCTGTTGATTCCTCGTATGGCAATTCAACAACCTTCTTGGAAATACCACCAGCTGAACCAGGGGCGTGGAAATTTAGACGTAGGTAAGTAAATTCACCTTCTTCATTCTTAGAACCATTTTTGTATGAGTTGATATGGAATGGAACTGGTCTACCGTAGATAGGTAATAGAATTGTTTGAGACTTCCAGTCGACGTGAATTCTTAGATCCCTAACGTTGTTTGGGATTTGAGATTCGTGAACATAGGATTCATACTTCTTGAAGTACTGACGAGCTTCTTTTCCTGAGTCAGTTGCATCGGCAGCACTGAATCTTACAAGACCATCCTTTTCTAATTTTTCGTGTAATTTTCTTTGGGTTTCCTTACGGATCTGTTCCTTTTGAGCATCGTTGGACTCAGCACGAGATTCACCACGCAGTTTTGTTCTCAAGATTTTTGAATTTGCGTCTGGCTTAGCTGCGACTGCTGTTGGGGTTGGCTTTTTCTTGTTCTTGGCATCTTCCTCATCGTTGTTGAAGTAGAATGAAATCTGGGTCCGAGATTTGGTTGAAACAGTCAAGAGCTCTGGCTTTGCTTTTTCATCAGTTGGTAGCTGGACAGTGTCTGCTAATTGTAGAGCATAGTTATTGCCAGATTTTGTATCTATCAAATTATTGAAACCAAAGGAGATATTGAAACAGTCGCCTGCTTGAATCTTACGGTAGTCGTTTTTGGTGTTTAGAATGAAGTTTGCATCTCTGAATTCCAAACCAATCAAAAAGCCGACGTTTTTTGTAAAATGTTGAGCTAGTTCAGGTTTGGAAGTTTCGATATACTTCACAACAGACTCATACACCTCATTTGGACTTTTACCTAGAGTTAAATGGTTGTTGAGAATTTCTTGTTGTAGTTGCAACATGAAATCGTAGTTTTGAACCATTTCCTCTGAAGGGTCAATCAAGAAGGTTCTTGTAACGTTTGAACAATAGTTATTGTAACGAATACCACATGACGCCAAAATACAGCCATTTCCATACAGTTGGTCGTTGTTTGAACGTGCAGAGACTCTCAGATCAAACTTCTTACCAGATTGGATGATTGGAGAGTAAGTCCAGTCCAGAAGGTCTGCGTTGAACTTGTGACTTGGTGGGCACAACTCAGATAGATCCAATGAGAATTTTTTCAAAAATCTGGCATCGTCAATTTTATTTTCGATCTTGTCGGAGAGCTTTGCGTTTGTGATTTTCAATTCCTCGTCTACTGCACGGACCATTTCATCTGAGAGGAAATCCATAAATTTGTCGGAACTTTTACTTGCAACGGAAATAAATGCTTGTTCAGTAGCATCTTTGACTTCCCATACTTTAGATAGGCCTAGAGTGCTGTCAACCACTTCAAATGAGTTTTCCTTGACCGCAGTGTCCCACAATGGGTTCCATTCGTTCATGAACTTACCTTGGAACGAGTCCTTTGCTGGCATACCGACAGACTTACCGGCTTCTTTAAGGAGATCGATAGCATTGGTGAATAATTTCTTGTTATGTTCTGGCTCTTTGTTGTTTCTCTGCCACAACTCGAGCGTAACGCCATCTGGGGCATCTTTGAATAATTCGACGGCTTTGAGCAGATGCTTAGCCTTTGCTGCACTAGTGATGATGACGACCTTCGAAGGAAGGAACGCGATTAGGGTAGCAGGAAACTCGTAACCTAGAACCCAGTTATGGAATATGGTTGTCTTCTGGTATGGATTTTCTGGGTTTGTGGATCCAAGGACAAATAGCAGGGAGTTTGGCGAGTTTTCAAATTCCCTGTACTTCGAGTGAAGCGATAATATCCTTGTCTTAAAAAGATCAAAGTCTATCTTTAATTCTTCCATTTCGGCTATTCTCTTGTATCAGTGTGGGGTGCTCTAATCCAACAGTCTTTTTTATTGTAGGACAGCTGAAAATATGTCTGCGCAGAACTAGATTTGAAGCAATAGCTGGAAGCTGGTTTGATAATAGAGCCTTCTGTCTAGTGATATATGTGTTCGTGTTGGCGACAACTGCCACTCATCAAGCACTTCCCAATGCTGTTAATAATTTGAACAACTTTCTGAGATCGCGACAAGAGGCAAACTCCCATAGAAAAAAACTGTAAGACCATAAACTGATAATGCAGCCGGGTAAATAATACACGGTATAACCCGTCGTGAAATGTGATTCATATAAGATCTGAAGTCGTTATGAAGTATTAACATGTACATACGCTGGACTATATATGGTTATTTGCATGCAGAATCACTCTTCTTGTGGATTGGGGAGTAATAGATTTGAGTGATGTATTTGTCCTTGTACCGTGTGACAGTGGAGACACCGAGAGTGCTGTGTCTTATGCTGCTTGTTATCAGGTGGTGCAGGACTACGTGGTTTGGGGTTGGGAGAGCCCCACCGTACCTGCTCTCTGCGGCATCGGCCTCACATTTATAGTCGTTAAGGACTACATGCTCGAGCTGGGGAGGGAGTTGTGCGGGGAGCAAGTAGGAGCCCTGGCCCTTGTTTCTTTCGCGGTCCAGTTTTGTGTAGTAGTGTTCCATGACGTTTGGGTCTGTGAAGACTGCTGGCAACCTTCTAGAGTACTTCAGTTTTGGTCCTGCTGGTTCTTCGTTGTAGAATCTCGTGAAGCCGTCGCCAAAGTCGTCTGGTTCGTCTTTGATCTTCAGAGCGATCCTTGAGCGGGTGCTCATCTTTTGTACATGGTCCATACCTTCTTTGGCATCGTCCTTGTCGTGTATACAGAGAAACTTGTCTGTTGGTCTGACTTCCAGGTAGTTGACCAGATTACCCATCTGGTCTGTTGCTGTTGGGAGGTAGTCGCTGAACCTAAGTTCGTTGTCCACGACGAATCTAAACCTGTGTGTGCCCGGTGGCAGTTTCAGACGGACATGGAGCACGCCTGGCCTCTCAGCTAGTGGCACCAGACTGACCATTTTCCTCCAGTTTGTGAAGGTACCTGTGACGTAGACGTTCTTGCCTCCTTGCTCCCAGACTATATCGACAGGGATCATGTTGCTTGGTTTGCGGGAGGAACCCCTGGATTTGTCCTTTGATTTGTGTTTGACCCTGATGGCAGTGTCATTGTCGCTATGTCCGTTGGTGGTTGGCTCAGTGGTGTCTTGGTCGTTTGTGGTATGCTGTTGTTCCTTGGCCACAGCTTCTTCGGGTTCGATATCGATGATTTCACTGCCGATGGTTGAAGCGCTGCTACTGCTTGAGTAGATGCTGTTATCATCGTCGTCATCATTATCGTTGTTGTTGTTGTTGTTGTTTTTATTTCCGTTTGTATTGCTTTCGTTGGTATTCTTCTTGAGGTTTCCCTCTTCGTTACCATCATCATAGTCGTTCTTGTCTTCGAGGATGAGTGTTGGTTTACGGGAAATGGCATGGCTAGGTGGTTCATCTGGGGTGGACCTGTCCTTCATGAGTTGGGAAATCCCCTCACGAAGACCCTCTGCATCTTTGATGTCGCTGTCCACGTCGTTCATGTGGTAGTCTGCTGCGTCTTCCTGCATGTTTGTGTGTGGTTGATGTGGGGATGTAGGGGAGTGCACGTTCTTTTCAATATACTTTCGCAGTGCCAACAAGTGAGCGTCCTTGTATATGTGTGTTTGTGTGTGTGTAGTAGGAGACAGAGAGTATAAGAGAGACAGTTGCACATGTGAGAGTCCAGTGTTGTTGTATGTTATTCGCATCAGTTTGAAACAGCACATCCCATATTTTCCAGGACCCCATTATTGCGGTTTCGAAGGCCCCTGGAAATCGCGAAGGGCGTCCGCGAAAACGGAGGAGCGCGAGTTGTGGGGCTTAACTCCGCAAGGTGCAGTGTATGAGTGGGTGAGTGTATGAGTGAGTGAGTGAGTGTGTGTGTGCATTAAGATCTATAAGTATGTATGTATGTATGTATGTATGTATGTATGATGTGGTTAGTTTTGTTGTGTGTTAAACACATCTATCTGTCTAAGCATGGTGTTCATCGAAGGCAGTTTCACTGTATTCTGTGCTTTCTGTCTTGCCATTGCACGTATGGTAGACTCCTCATCCATCTCGAGGAAAGTAGCATTTGGCATGAGCAAGTGTGCCTTTGGCTGTAGCAAAGGAGAGCGCTGTTTTCTTGAAATGACCGGGTCTATCTCTTGCAGTTTTGCCGATATAGAGGCAGACACAGAGGCCGAAGAGGGTGCTGTTGACAGCATGCTGCTTAGCGACAGACTGCTGCCCACGGGCGAGAATGGTCTCTGGTTGTCTAGTGGAGTGCCGCATCTGGAGATACAGTTTCCTAGGTTTGTGTAGCTGGCTGGGGATACAGGGAGAGATACAGCGGATGCACTAGTGCTGATGCTTGTGTTTGCCATTCCGGAGAACACGGAAGACGAATCACTGAGTGCGAGCGAGCTGGAGGAAGTGCTGAACGGATGCGCCGAAGATTTGTTTAGCACTGGTGTGCCCACACGGCTCGGAACAGGGATCAGAATAGGCGATGAGCATTGTGGGGAGACCGAGACCTTTGGGGTGACAGCCTTTGAAGCTGTGGTTGTGCGCCTTCTTCTCCTGTGCGAGCGGCCGCTGTGTATGCGCATATGCCTCTTGAGTTCGTCGCTTCTGCTGAAACTCTTTTCACACTCTGGGAAAGTACATTGGTGTGGCTTTTCGCCCGTGTGTGTGCTCATGTGTCTCTTCTTGTGCTCCAGTCTGAGGAACCCTCTCGCGCAGACGTCGCACTTGAATGGCCTGTTGTCGTTGTCCGCTGGGAACTTTGGTTCAATCTTGATCTTAGTAGCGTCCATATTTGCGAGTGATTCTTACGTAGTTGATGTAGTTGATGTAGTTGGTGTACCTGAGGCTCTGCAGCAAGGCCAAAGCATATACACACGGAAGATACACAACACGTCCACATGCACAACACGTCCACATACACACGTATATATATACACATGTATACATACACACATGTATACATAAACGTGCTGTTGTTGCGGGACTCCAATGGACGGCGGTCGCGTGCAATCCGGAAAAAGAAACGCTGCTTATGCGACTGCAACTTGCCTACAGTGGCAGCGACAACGACGACGGCGCCAATTGCTGCACCCGTTTCTGGGGGTTGTTCCTGCTGCCCATTGTCCCCGCCGGAGGCAGCAGCCGGAAAAACTGCCCCACTGCTGCAGGGATGCTTTCCCCTGCGTGGTTGCTGTGGGGATGTTCCGGGCGTCACGGTGGTGCGGGTTGCCGCGTGTGTTGCGGAGGCGGGGCAGCGTCGTGCAGCGTGACCGGCACAGAAACGGCTGCAGCGGCAACGCGAGGCGGGGCAGTTCCGCGGATCGGCGGGTCCCGGAAAGCGGCCGTGCAACACGACAGACTCGGTCGCATGTTGGGGCTCGAGCAGTGCAGTGAAGTGCAGTGAAGTGCAGTGAAGTGCAGTGTGCTGGGAGAAACAGCCGGAACCGGATAAAATATGTATACTAATATGTTTTCTATACAGCGTTTGTTTGTATATGGATGTGTATATGAGTTTGTATGAGTGTGTATGAGTGTGTATATGTTGTGTAGGCTCGCTTGCTCGCCTACTCGGCTGCTCGCTTCTGCCTCCCCGTAGATACATCGTCTAACAACAGTTGTTGGAACTGCTCTTCTTCTTCTCGTTGGGAGTTGGGGTCAAACTGATGGTAGGGCCCTTTGGTGCAGCACCGCCGTTGCCGTTCCCGTTGGAGTCGCCTAGGTCAACCTGGTGCTTGCTCACCATCTGGTATATGGCAGTGATCAGCTCCCGGAACGCCTGGTCAACATTCTCACTGTTCAGAGCACTCGTCTCGGTGAACAGCAACTGGTTCTCCAGCGCAAAGTTCTTGGCCTCCTCCGTAGGAACCGCACGCAGATGCGCCAAATCAGACTTGTTACCAATCAACCCAACAGCAACATTGTCGTCCGCATTCTCCCTCAGCTCAGTCAACCAGTGGTTGCAGTTCTCGTAAGTGCTAGACTTACTTATATCATATACAATCAACGCGCCAACAGCACCCCTGTAGTATGCCGAGGTGATCGCACGGTAACGCTCTTGCCCAGCAGTGTCCCAGATCTGCGCCTTGATCTTCTTGCCCTCAACTTCAATGGTACGCGTAGCAAACTCAACCCCAATAGTAGACTTGGACTCAATGTTGAACTCGTTCGTCGTGAACCGGGACAGCAGGTTGGACTTACCAACACCAGAATCACCAATCAACACAATCTTGAACAGATAGTCGTAGTCGTAGCCGTAATCTTCGTTATTCATATTTCGTTGCCCAGTACTCTTGTTTGTTTTCTTATAGTCTTCCTTGATACTATGCTCTTCTACCCTACCCTACCCTACACCTCACACTCCCCTGTGTGTCCACCCTCTTATCCTCAATTGTCTCCTTCTCTTTGTTTGCTTTCCTCTCGTTTCGTTCAAACGTCTCGCTCTCTGCCGAAAAACACCAAACAGATTCGTTCCATTATTAAAAACAGAGCACACGGTCACGTGCAACAACACTTCGCACGAACAGGTCTCACTACTATAGCTATAAATAATATGCGTATATTGATTAAATACATGCTACCACACATCTGAAAGCACACGTGTCTTAGAACGTCAGGTGTTCCAGCGTCCTCATCACACGCGCTGCTCCATCCACAGATTGGTCCTGCTCTAGTGTAACAGCAGCACGGTTCTTCTCTAACCCTTCCAGCAGCATACACGCTTTGCAGATCTTGTTACTTGAAAGGTACCCGCACCGCTCACATCTGTTCCCGTCAATGAACCCACTGTTTACCGTTAGCGGGTCCTCCCCCTTGCCAAGCTTCTTGAACCGCTGCTCCTTCGTTTTCAGCACAAGATTCTCACCACTGTGGATAATATCGATGATACAGCTCGGTCTCACCGCCTCGAGGTTCTTCATCAACTCTCTAGCGGTACCACGGAACGCCTCTGGTGCGTATGTGCACTCCGTAGAAAAGTAGTCCAGCTTCTTGTAATGCGCATACAGCACGATCTCCTTCTGGTACGAGTACTTGAACGGCTTCGACCGCTTGATAGGCGACCCAGAACTCTGCGTTATGATCGCTGTGGACTTCTCCAGACGTGCAACATCCCCACGCAATATATTCATCAATACAGTCTCAGCCATATCGTCCGCATTGTGGCCCGTGATCACATGGCTGATACCCAACTTCTCAGCACCTCTATCAAGCGACTGTCTCCGGAACACACCACAGTACGTGCAACTGTTCCTGATCCCAGCACACGCAACAATCTCATCCATGGTCCAGTCGTACAGCTCCTTGAACGACACAATCTCCAACGGTAACCCGTACTGTTCCTGGTTACGCTTCACCGTCGCAAGCGAATCGTCACGGTACCCGACAATCCCTTCGTCAATACTCAGCAGCGTGATCTCAAGCCCATAGTCGTACCGCTCGTTCAGCAGCTTCATCATATGCGCAAGCACAGTGGAGTCTTTACCACCAGACGCTCCCACGGCAACCTTCTCCCCACGCTGGAACAGATTGTTCTTCACGATGGTATTGTGGATCTCCGTCTCAAACACACAGTAGAAACACTCTTTGCACAGCTTCTGCAGATTCTTCGGTCTCTTCAACACCGCTTTACGGCAGTGGCACAACTCGCACAGTTGCGAGATCTTCACAGGTTTGTTCCTGTTAACTGGATCAGACGGCGGCTTAAACATGCTGTATATCAAATCGGCTTCACTCAGTTACTCTCCACTGCATAGATGAGCTCTTATGTGTACATCTTCCATAGCATCAAGTTTTTTTTTTCATTTATCATCGGTATTTTTTTTTAAAGCATCGCAAAACAGATAAATACTACACACTATAAAGCTTTCAGCAATACATACGTAGGCTTATATCGATGCTTTCCTATATAGAATCGTTGAAATGCTTGGCTTTTCGGGTGGCAGACCGTAACTTGTTGGCTGTGCTGTTGATGTCATTGTCCAGTGCATCAAGCAACTCATTCTGTTGACTCAACTCTTCGTTCATAGCAATGGATATATTCTTCTGACTCAGTATCACACTATGCAGCTGCGCCAGCTCCTGGTCCTGGTCTTGCATACTATTCTTGTGTAACTGTAGCAACTGCTGATTATCCAGGCCAATCGTCTGGCTTGTCTCGCCAAGCCGCCTTCTCCCAACTGGAGGCCGTACCATCGGTGATGACCCTGATTCTCCCGCTGTCCCAGATGCCATTGTGCCCACTTCATTTTCAAATGACCCCTGATTGATACTGCCCTCGTATATATTGTTTGGCAATATCCTGTGGTAGTCATCACTCTCATTGCTGCTTATCGACGGCATCAACGATAGTTCGTTTATATCCTGTTTCAATGTAGAGATTAGGTTGGACCTTCTTTCAAACTCAGGTCTCGAAACGATCATGTTGTCATGCCTATCTGTCTCAAGACGTTTCTCCAACCTATTCACAGTGAGTCGGAGCTGGATCAGCCCTTTCGTTCTGTCGCCGGCTTGCAGTCGCCTGCATTCCTCGAGGGAAGTTTTGCAATCTCTAAATAAAACCAGCCAATCTAGCTGCTGCTCATTGGAAGGAAGCGTGTGTTTCTCGTTGTTTGTATCAGGGTCTGTACTGTTGGGGTGGTGGTACGGACTCGTCAAAGCATTCCAATTATCCTTCAACTTCAGAAACACTTTGATAGAATTTGAAGTTTTCCATTTACTATCAAACGAGTCATTCAACAGATCATACAAAAATTTGCCCAGTTTCACCTTCCTCTCTTGTATAACCTCTTCACTAAGACTATTCTGCTTCCTCCAAAGTCCGTACTGTCTCTCGGGTAATTCATAAGGCAGCTCACTATTAGGGAACTCGTATTGTAACTGACTTCTTAGGTTGACAAATTCTGAAAACCTTTTCTGCAATGATGTCTCCCATAACTTCAAATCTTGCTTGTATACCTGCACTTGGACGTTATAAACCACATATGAGCCCTTTATTATATGCGCATTGTCAACGACAACTTGTGTGTGAACATGCGTTGCTGCCATTGCTTTTACAATCTTGAATTAAAATATTAGCTAACAGTATACATATACACCTATCTATATTCCACCTTCTAGTGTATCTGTCACTAAATTATATACCGAAACATAATGTTGACACCCTTTCCATTCAATCATCTTGTTTAGTAAATTATATTCGGTGTTTCTACCACTTTAAAATAAAAGAAAAACTGAACACATATTAAACCAGAATTGATACCAAAGGAACAAGGAACAAGGACATAAACACATTGACGAACCACAGATTAGATAAGCACGATGTCGAAAGTATTCATTCCTGTTGCCAATGTTGGCAGAGCACACGAAGCAGACATATATTCATTGTCCATAACAAACCCCTACACGATATCCTGTGGCGGTGATGGCTATTTGAAATTGTGGCCAAACAAGAGAATTCTACAAGAACAAGAGCATTTAAAGGAAATTGTCGTATCCAAATTCGTTGATAAAACTGGATTACATCACATGGATTCGATATATACTGTAGAGGGTCATGGCATAGGCACTGTGTTCATCATTGCAGCAGTTTCATTCTCTGGAAAGATTTACTTCCATCAGTTTTTGGAAGAGACCGGTGACTTCAAGGAATTGGACCTCTTAGATGCAGAGTATAAGAAAAAATCTTTTTCTTCAGTGAAATGGGTAAAGAGTGACGACCAAGTAATTAATCACAGGCTTATTGCCACAGACATCAAGGGGAACACTTATGTTTGGAAGTTTCTAACTTTCCAAAGCGATGTTCTCGCGGATGATGATCAGAAGAAGAAGAAAGAGGCTGTAGTTGAAGATCCAGATAAGGTCTATCAGATGGACTTGCATTTTGAATTGCAAGGTGAGGTTCCAACAAACGAACCAAACTATGCCACCTGCGTTGATGCTTCAAGCAGCAAAGGTTTGATGGCTACAGGGTTTGCCAATGGGACTGTTGTGGTTTCACAATTGAGTACACTAAGACCGCTGTACACGTTTGAAGGTTTCGGTATTGAGGGCATTGATCAAAACAGTAATTCCGTCCGTAGCATTAAATTTTCCCCCGCTGGGAATCTATTGGCAGTTGCCAATGATTCTGGATCGTATGGGTGTGTCACGCTTTATGAGACTGAATTTGGTGAGAGGATCGGCAATCTAACCATCCCAACACACTCTGCGCAGTCTGGTGTTGGGATGTTTGCCCATAACGGCTGGGTTTTCAACCTGTCCTTCAACTCCACTGGCGAGTACTTGGCTACATGTGGTTACGATGCAAAGGTTAGAGTATGGGATATCAAACTAAAAGAGCGTGCGTCTACTTTGAATATATCTGCCGCAGACATCGAAGTTGACGAAGATATCTTGCTGTGCGATGAGAATGGCGATTCCTTGAAGACACCACCTGTCTTCGATGTCGAATATGTCAATAAGGGCACGCTGAATGGTGTAGGGAACGAGTCAAACGAGGGGCTATGTTGTGTGTGTATGGATAGGAGTATTAGGTGGTTTAGAGAGGCCGGTGGTAAGTAAAACTGAGTAATGCTAGCATCGAGTAATATAAATATGTAATTAGATGAAACAAAACTGACATATACTATATTTTTGTTCTAGTTGTATATTTATCAATCACGAAAGATATTTATTGGTGTGTATATATAAGTATATAGACCTCAAGTATTTTGTTTTGTAGTTTTTATAATGAGAAGAATTAAATTGAACTGAACGAACTGGAATCTATTCTATGTTTATTGTCGTTTCGAATCTAGTGACTTGAACTGGAATCGATCCACTAATAAAAGAAAAAGGATTGAAATAAAAAGAAAAAAGGATAAATAGATTGATAATTAGATAAGTAGAGAAATAAAATGTTTATAGTGGCTTTTGCTTTTGTCTTTTATATTTGCTTTTTTAGTTTAAATATCATCTGTCTGTGGTTGGTTAGTTGGTTGTTTGGTTTGAGTTTTTTTTTGTTATATACATTAACCAGGAAAAAAATAAAATAAAAAAAGATGAATTCTTGTTTTACTATTATAGTACTTTTAAGATAAAAATAAAATTGGTTTTTTTTTGGTAGTTTTAATATATTGTGGAATAATTATTGTAATAATTTAGGTTGTTGTTGTTGTTGTTATTCCAAAGAGCTTGTGAAAGCTGCTTTTGAGGTTGTTGTTTCGAATCGTAGAAATTGTAGAAATCATAGTTGAATGAATCATCCTTTGTGTAATTAACTGGAGATGACATAATTGCAGTGATATTGCTATTGCTAGTATTGATGTTACTAACATTGCTATATGCGTACTGGTTATTATTATCATCAGGTAAGTAATGACAAGGAGATGAGAGCATGTATGCATTGTTATTAATTTGATTCTTGGCGGAGTTTGGTGTTTGGTAGCCCAGTGTTGTAGATGGAGTTGTGTTTGAAGAGAAGTATGGAGATGGTACATTCATTGGGCTGTTATCATATGTTGCCGAGAGTGGCGGAGATAGAATTGCAGCACAATTAGGTGGGTTCATCTGTATACTTTTCTCGGCGCAGAACTTGTCAAACGAGATTAAGAAATCGTCGTGGAAAATGAACTTATCGTCGAATAATTTCCAGTTGAAAATTTCAAGCCAGTTTCTTTCGTACTTGTTAATTAATTCAATGTCCATGCCTGTTGCTTGTGACCAGGATCTATTTGTAAAAGTCTTGTCGTCATTGAACTTATTAGCTAGAATGAAAGCAATCATTGTATTTTGATAGATAACGTTGATCAAGTTTCCACCGATGGAATTTGAGCCATCGGGCAGCTTGTCCAAGTATTTGAAAAGGTAGTCCAATGCTAAAAAGATTGTTGTAGATGGTAATCTGGTAGCATTTAAAACGGATGATATGCCTTTTAAAAATAGGTCATAGTTTTCAGATGATAGCAGATACAAAGCATCCTTGTTGTTTGAATGAAGATCAATACCAAATGAAATGTAAGCAGTCTTAATAACATACTCTGACATCAAATTGATATCATAATCCAATGTTTGACTAACACCACCGTTTATGTTTTCGTTTTGATTGGCAACCGGTTGTGGTTGTTGTGGTTGTGGTTGTGGCTGTTGGACAGGTTGTGGATAATGAGCAGGAATATTATTGTTGTTGCTAGTATTAGCATTGTTGTTACTGTATATTAGACCAGGTGGAGGCAGAATAATAGAATTTTGAGAATTGTTGTTAGTCACAAAATTGCTTGGGTTATTGTTGAAATAACTTGGACGGTGTGCATGAGAAGGAGGCGGCAGTACAGCACTCTGTGATCTCATGTACTGGGGTTGAGAAGGAAACGGAAGCTGGCTAGAAGTAGCAGTAGCAGTAGCAGCGACGGCAGTGTTCGCATCTGAAGGAAAGTATCCAAAGGAATTTAGACCTGGCAAGCCTGAAGCAGGAGCAGGTGGCAGTGGCAGAGTTGAATTTTGGGCCAACGATTGTGTACGGTTGTGAACATCTACATTAGCATTCATGTTACCAGCAGCCGGGCAGTACGCAGGCATTGAACTTAATGAATGGCCTGTGTAATGACCCATATAGTTGATTTGGGATTGGTTCATGACCGGTAATTCAGCAGGGTGCTGATAGCCAATATATGAACTAGCCATTCTTTGTGTTATTTGCTGAATTGATATGCTTCAAATCGAGCAAAACAGACAAAGGAGAGGTAGAGAAAGAAAAAAAAGTGTAGTGTAGTATTAAAGTAATGCTAGTTTTCCTGTTTAATTGGAAATTAGCAAATAGATTAATACCAGTGGATTTTCAAAAGAGATACCACAAATACGATTAAGACAAATTAAATGAATAACTATCTTAACGTCTTTATTCTATTTTTTCGGTGGGGAGGTCTTAAATGGTATGAATCAGATGAAACCGGGAGCAGCGAAGACAGTAATAAAGCGAAAAGTTCAGTGATTAGGAGATATATGGGTTAGATCAGACTTTCTTTCTTGATTTTAATTAGATATTTTTTTTGTGATAAAATGATGGAATTTTTTTTTGTAAGAAGGAAAGAAGAGCAGTATATCTATTAATAATTACTGTGAATTTTCTATTTTTATAGGGTGTGGTAGTCGATCTTTTGGCTATAAAATAGGACAATAACGGTGGTGGCCGGTAGAGTGTGGTATAGTATAGTCTTGATTTAATGGAAGATTTATAACTCTATTAAATATAAAGGTGTCTTTTTGCGTTCCAAAAGGGATGGATATAAAAGTTCCTTTGATATATTTGAATAGTAGAAGATAAAAGATGCTGGATATAGCCCAATGACTTGGTTTTGGAACTAGAAGTTGTTGAAGCTCTCCAGTTGCCACCACCACAAACACGTCGCTCCTGCCAAATTCACCTCCAGACGACTTACTATTTCTTATATACCAAACAAAACTCGAGCACCGCAATTCCCTGGTGCGCCGTTTTGTTGATTTTGCGGTGAAAACTGGAAAATTTTTCCCTGCCACGCCCTGCGGTGTGTGGGTTGCTGAACCCGCGGAACACGTGACAGGCACACCCGGCCGCGGGATTGACAGTTTATGTGTCACCACAGAACCGTGTGTCGTTATTCGATGGTTGAGGTTGATGTATGTATTGGTTATGTATTGGTTATGTGTCGGTTGGGTTGGTGAGGAAGCTGTGGTGCAGCAGCATTGCCTCTGGGCGGGTGTTGCTGTTGTGGGGAGCGTGGGCGTGTGGGACATCGTCGTCGTCGTCGGCGGCCGTCATGGTCGTGTCCTGGATGCTCACATCGATGTCCATCGAGTCCGACGGGGTTCTAGCGTTGGGACTTGTGTTTGTCGTTGTGCTTGTCGCTGTGGTGGTGGGTATTGGACCCTCTTGTTTGAAATTGTCGCTCGGTATGCTGTCCGACCATCTTAGTTTCTTTATGATGCCTGGTTGCTGCTTCATGCTATTTATACGCGTGTTGATGAGACTGGTGTCCATTTGGTCCATGCGGGGCGTTTCTACCGTTCGGTTTGGCTGCGGCAGTAATGGTGGTGATACTGGAATTGTTAGTGATGCAGGAGCTGGCGGTGATGCGGTCAGCTGTTCTTCGGCTGCGGCTGTTCTCTTAATGTCCTCCCACTCGTCGCCGCTGGTCGTGATTCCCATCGTGGAGTTCCAGTTGTCGCTAGCCGAATCTGAAATATAAGCAGTGGCAAACTCGTCAAACTCCTCGTCGATCTGCACTAGCCCCTGTATACTCGAATGCAGGTCCCGTTCGGTGGCTAAACACTGCGAGAGAAACTTGAACCGCTTCACCAACTTTTCGTCCTCAAACAACTTTTCAATTATTATTGACGCATTGATCAGAATTTCGTTTCGTAGCATTTCAGATATATGGTCCAGTTTGCTCTCGAATAATGCCAGATGTCTTGCGTCCTCCCAATTCTCCATCTCCTTCAACTTAGACAGGTCTACCTCCTTTGAATGCGTAATTACCAGATCCAGCTCGTCCGTGGAGTCAAACTTCACCTCCAGTTCATGTATCTTTTCTATTATCTGACTGTGAATCAGCTCACAACTGTTCAGAATCTTTGGATCGGTGAAGTCAGAAATAAACGACAGCACATTCTCAATTTCAATCTTGACTAGTTGTAAAAACCGCCTCTTGACCAACGTCAACGACTTCAGTTTCTTCAATGTCTGGTATTTGTCAACGTTCAAGTACTGGCTTTTAACATTGTTTATAGCATTTTCAATCGCAATCTCAATCTTCATATTGCTGGATTTATACTTCGTTATGGACAGGTTGATCATCTTGGCCTCTCTGTTCCGTAACTCCTCAATTTCCTTCTTTTGTTCTGTGATCATTTTTAAATATGAGCCAACATGTCGGTTCAGGGACTGCTGATTTCGTATTATTTTCGTTTTGATCTCCTTGGCTCTGTTGGCATATTTGAGTGTGTTAAGTGTTTCGTCGTAGTGTAGAGAGCTCGGTGATATGCAAACAATCATCACAGTCTTACAATTACCACCGAGCGAAAACTTCAGAAGTCTTGTCAATTTTGAATCTCTGTATGGGATGTGACATGTCCGATTAGTACCATCATTGATGCAAAGGGCATTGATACAATTTCCAAGGGCTAGTAGCGATCTATTGATATTTGCCCCCTCGTATAATCTTTGGCCTCTGTTTTTAGTCGCAGCAGCACGCTCACTGCCTGCCAGATCGATAATAGAGAGCGAAGAAAAGATATGGTTGGAGCTCAGATCAATTTTTTTGCTAGTTTGCATTATATGAATTTGTAAAACCGCATGGGATCTCGATGATACTTCGTTTGCCTCCGTCGGTGATGTAGTTCTGTTAATATTGCCCTTGACCACCAAGTCAATAACATCTTGTACAGTCTTTGGGAAGTGGTACGAAAGATTAGCGACAGTAGTCTTTTTCTCGCTATCTTCTCGGATCACCAGTTTCTTAGACATCATCTCTGGATTTAATAAGTCTCTTATCGTTTCATTGTATATTTCCAAGTAGGATAGCGAAATTTCAAAATCTTTGATATCTTTCATCTCATCAATCCGCTGAAACAATTCCTGCATTGCTTGAAAGATTATACCTGGGGTTTCAGGCGTTCCGCTTACAGTATACGTTTTCCCACAACCTGTGGCCCCGTATGCAAACACTGTAGCATTGTAGCCATCCATGACAGATGTTATCAATGGTCTAGTCGTGCTGTGAAATACGTCCTCCTGGTTTGCATCTTCGTCAAATAACTTATCAAACACAAATTTGACTTCGTTTGAGGTACTATTGTGTTCATTATGCCTTGTAGTATACTCGCTCTCTGATTTTAATTCGCTAGGTTTGTTATTCGCGACATGGTTTCTACGTCTTCTCCTCCTCTGCGAATACATCGAGTTTAGTATATTTTCACTCATCTGATTCAATGGATTCCTGTCGGGCGGGTCAAATATCAGCATTTTATCGTCAACACACTCGACTAGCTTCCATATTCCATCATGTTTCAAGCTCGTTGGCCCCGTATTGCTTGTTCGTCTAGATTTATTGCTAACCTTACTTGGAGGTGTTTCTTGACCTGGAAGGAATATATTAGAGTCCCCAGTTAAACTGTTTGCATTTCCCTGGTTTCCATTGCTGTTTGTCCCATTATTGGCTATGTCTAAAAATTGAATATTATTAGTGGTGGTGGAATTGCCGCTACTGCTGCTGTTTCTGTAGCTGTCTGCTGTTGGTAGAAGACGTGTCTTTTCGTGATCTGTAAAGGGCCTAACTCGTACAGCAACAGTAATCGAGGATTGCCGTGATTCTGGCACAACTGTATTGCCTGGAGTGCTCATGCTTTTATTAATACCACTTCCTTATTAGACTAACGAACAGGTGCTCGACAGATTTACCAAAGTGAAGAGCTTTACGATAACCTATATTAGAGTGGAGAGGTTTATCTACGCTGGTGGGTGAATGTAAAGATTACTTGTTGACCTTCTTTACGAATACAACACCATTCCAGGTGGCACTACACAGCAATAATCGCAGATCATCACTTCAAATTTGTTTGTTTATTCTTGAATCCAATTCTGGCGTTTCTGTTACCCGGATAGTTAACACCACCTTCCAAATCCGGTAATTGTTCACGTGACAGCTATATATTTCCTGATTAGGAAAGTCTTGGTGGAAGTGGTGGTCAGACTTGAATGTGATTGGTCCAACTAAAATACTCTATTTTTTATTTGGCCGGGGAAGAAGAGGCATTCGGATATTTTAGCAGTACAGTCACTGAAGAAACTGTTGGTAGCCAAGAACATAGTTGCAAAGGAACTTACTTTGGAGATATCTGGTATAGAAAGTAGCAAGTACATTTAACAGCAATACATTATAGACTCGTAAGGATCCTAATACAAATATCTCAAGATGTCGTTTAGATTCAACGAAGCTATGTTTAAGGACAACTCTTTCAATGAAACAATAAAAGAAAAATTGACATCTGCTCTGAATAAGTCCTCCGGGTCGGACATCTCCGGTAATGGAAGTGACGAGTGCATATCAAGCTCAGATAATGGCAGTGTTGTAGACCCATACGATTCCGAGTCTTTGAATAGACACAACCCAAAAGACGATATATTAAAAAGTAAGATTATAGTGAACAAGGTCAGTTTCCCGGTGATACCGCAATTTGAAATCCTCGACCTAGATATAAACACACAACCAAGATCGCTGGTGAAAGGAATTTTTAAACTGCAGGTCAAGGACGCCATGGTCCAGCTGCAGACGGTCATCGAGTCGAATCTTTTGCTGGTGAGCATGAAAAATTCTGCATCGTTCGTAACACCAACTTTAATAGAAAACAATTCGTTTATGATTCCAATTACAATGACATTTAAAGATATCAATCTAGAAGCTATAAGCAATATATTTGTGAAAAACCAGAGTGTAAGTGTGTCATTCAACGACGTCAATCTGGATTTCGGCTTTGACTGTTCCATCAAAATATTACAAACTACTATTGAAAAGAGATTAAAAGAGGCAATGCATCTCTTGTTCAAGGATGTTCTACCTTCTGTATTATTCAATATGTCTCAAAGTTGGTTCACAAACAAAGCAGCTTCATCGTCATTAACCCCACCAGCATCACCACCCGCTTCACCACCCGTTTCACCAACTGCCCAGTCATTTGGTAACACACAAGACACTCATACAGATACAGATATAAGCCCCGTGAAAACCTTACCTTCTAAAGTTACATTGGACGAGAACGACCTCCAGGAATTATCTTCAAAAAACATGCTCAGATTGTCAACTATCGTCTCTTCCAGACACACTCTATCGTTGCATGGTACCAGCAACCTGAACTCACTCGCAAGTATGCCGGGCTGTTTAGAAAAACAGAATCTATACAGGTTCATTTCAAGAATACCTTCTCTATCAAATTATTATTCAGCATATAGACAGACCACAGCTGCGACCGATAAGCTAACAAAGTCTGTCTGTTCAGGGAAGTCACAATATAGCAATGACGAAAATGTGTTACCTGAAAAGGTTCTGCGTGAAAAGAAGTACGATTTGAAAAAAATCATAGAGATTCAGAATAAATTCTACGAAAGAAGCACTACTGATGAAAATTTCAAACCAAAGAGAAGAGTCATTAAAATAAAAAGAAGTTCTAAAAAGAACAATAAAAAGAACACAACAGAAGCGCAAACAGTCGCGGCCAATGCTTCAAGTAGCAACGATACAGCCATCGCTCTAACTGTGCCGATAAGTGCAAATGTAGTAGAAAAAGCTGCCCCTGCTAATAAGATCAACACTACAAACGATACCCTATTTAAAGATCTCGCAGCCTTTAAAAATGATTCATTGAACAGTCCCGATGAATTCTATGACTTTACAGATAACTACACTGAAAGCGGCCGATTGAAAAGAAAGATTAGCAATGCAGCAATACCAAAGTCTATAACATTTGTCGGCATCCATAATCACTACAATCACAATGGCTGGAAATGGGGCAATGAGGATCATGTTACGACGCTTCCCCCACCACCATACATGCAATAAATTTTATACATATTCATACCTATATTCTTCTTCATAATAATAATAATGTTATTATATTTATTTATTTTTTATATAATTATTACAATTTATCAATCTTGTACAAATATTTAAATATGCATTTTTTTTGACTTGATTATATAACGATTTTCGACCACTCCTCCTCGGTGTAGCATTTGCAACTGAATGCATGGATAGATTTTATTTCTTCCTTCAGCACAGCATTGACTAGTCGGCTTCTTTGCAATTTATTCTTACCCTGGAAGGTGTTGGTAACGACAACAACATCGAACGACTGTCCACAGCCGTAGGATAAGTCCGTTACAATGACATTATAAACATCTGGAATCGACTCCCTAATCTTATTGCTCAGATCTTCTTCGGCAAGCATCTCGTTATAAGTCTGATCTATAGTATTTACCGTGGGATAACCTAGCCTTATACATACAGAAACTGTCTGTGCAGCGTGTTCGTAGAGTGCCAGCACCTGATAACTCACCCATATTTCACCTGCATATTCTCGGGATTCAATATTTCGGAGCGACTAAACGCAACCTCAGATATATAGCCGGGTTATCATTGCGAATACTGTATGTACAATTAGAAGTTATATTAATATTAATATGTATATATGTTAGAGTGTATTGCTGAAGAGCAATTATTTTGAACCACCAGCAGTTAGTGTATCGATAATCATATTCTTTATAGGTTGGATGTTGTTGGTCAAGTCTAACCCTAGGGATCTTAGTTGAACTACTGGCATGAAATCAGTTGAATATAGCTTGTGCAATTTATCAGCCATACCCAATCTGGTGTTGTTGAAAGAATAGCATTCACCCCAGAAAGGTTCTAAACATAGCATAGACCCGATATCTAAGCCACGAAGACAACCAGTTTCTAGAGCCTTTGTTAGCTCTTCGACATCGTGCTGGCCCATGTTAAGACCTTGGCCAGCCAATGGGTGTGTAGTGTGTGCAGCATCACCTACTAAGGCAACACGGTCGCTGCAGTACATGTCGGCATGGCTCAGTTTCAATGGGAATCTTGCCCTTGAGCCGTCAACTATATCAATTACCTGAGGTGGATAGCATTCGTCAATTTGAGAATCGTCCTTGAATGAGTCCCAAACTTCATCAATTCTGCCTTGGACATCTTCTACAATGCCATCTTGTTCGCCCTTACGTAACTTGTCAAAGTAATAGTCCATATCAGCATCATCTAAAGTAAATGCAGCATTAACTAGGGCAGAAAATACTTTAGGATCAGCATCAATCAGTAACTTTGACAACTCTGGACCCTTTGTACTCCAAACTAGAGTCGCATTGTCGCCAGGCAAAGGTAGATGAGCGACAGGGCCAGACGAT
>PPOD03000303.1:103431-136952 GCA_003708425.3 Jamesozyma rosinii
TATCGTCCTTGAATGAGTCCCAAACTTCATCAATTCTGCCTTGGACATCTTCTACAATGCCATCTTGTTCGCCCTTACGTAACTTGTCAAAGTAATAGTCCATATCAGCATCATCTAAAGTAAATGCAGCATTAACTAGGGCAGAAAATACTTTAGGATCAGCATCAATCAGTAACTTTGACAACTCTGGACCCTTTGTACTCCAAACTAGAGTCGCATTGTCGCCAGGCAAAGGTAGATGAGCGACAGGGCCCGTCTTTAAGAATCTTTGCCAACCTCTTAACTTAACAAATGGTGACAATGGAGATAGCTTCATAGTTGCGACCATTCCAAAGGTGTCGTAAGGCCATCCACGAGTGGTGATTCCAGAGAATTTCTTCACTGGGGAATTAGCACCATCTGCACCAACCAATAAACGGGTCTTGTACGTCTCACCGGTGGAAAGTGTGACAAGAGGCCAGGATTTGGGGTCCTTTGGATCGGATGATTTGATAGATGTCACTTTTGCATCGTTCTTGATCTCAAATCCTGAAGAAACAGAAGTGTTAAGTTTGTTTAATAAGGACGATTGAACATTGAGTATTTCGATCATGTGAAGCATTGAGTCATGGGTAAGTGACAGACGGGCAGGGGTAATACCATCTGTCAGATACAGTCCATCATACGATTGGATTCTATCCTGCATCAATTGCACACCTAATGTTTCGGAAAGAAAACGTAATGATTTTGGTGTGATTGAGACAACTCTATTTGTGAATTCCTTTGGTGGATTATGGTAGAATGGTGCGATTTTATCCGTTAGATTATTTGCATCTACCAAAGTTGTCTTGAAGCCACCCAAAATTGGAGATGTTTTGATCGCAGTAGCCAATGTCAGGCCTGCTGGACCACCACCAACGATAAGAATATCGGTTAATTTAGGCGTGGTTGAGCTTGCCGTTTTGGTAGCCAGTGATCTCTTAAAGACCTGGTTAATCGATCTCGACAGCATGGTTTGAATATATGTATGTGATAAATGCTTGGTAGGTTTCCTGGTTACTTCAGTAAGCAATTGAAAAAACTCCGGTTGCCTGTTATATCTAGTAGTACGATAATTTCAGGTGCAATCCCAATTACTGTTGATATTGAATAAAATCAAGGGTAATATAGAAACAAAACTATTGGATCTGATAATGCTATGACAGGTTCAAATGAATATGTTGCCTCTATTATTATGTTGGGTGTCCCCTTGTTGTAAGTCTAGCTCTGTTTATGTAGTTTCATTTTGCGAAATGGCAGTTCCGGAAAGTTCTAAACGACCAAAAAGTTAACTATGTGAAATTTACTCCACGATCAATAATTGCAGTGGCCTCTGACCCCCAAGGATAATTTCAAAGTAACATAAAGTAGGTAATCCACCATGTCATTAGCAGTCTCTAGAAGCAGTTTAAAATCTCTAATTTCAAAGATTACAAAGTTTTACCCAGCTGAATATGCTGATAGTGCATGGGATAACACGGGTCTCCTGATCGATTGCTCAGTCGATTCTCCTGCCAGTAATGACCTTGCCAAGGTTCTGTTGACAGTTGATTTAACCCAATCTGTTGCGCAAGAGGCAATTGATAGCAATTGTAATGTCATTATTGCCTACCACCCATTCATTTTCCCATCTTTCAAGGCCATCACCCCGGCAAAGAACCCCCAGCACGCTACCATGCTTAAACTGATCCAACGTGGTATTTCCGTCTACTGTCCACATACTGCAGTTGATGCTGCAAAAGGTGGTGTCAACGACTGGTTATCAGAAGGTCTGACTGGGTTTAACAAGGAACTCATCAGTAAGACCTATGCGATCGAAACCGTAGGTGCCGCTAACCACGATCCGGACGTTGGGTACGGAAGGGTCGTCTCCTTCACAGACGGTGGCATCAAACTAGAAACATTGGTTGCCAATATTAAACGTGCATTGGACCTTGAGTTCTTCCAAATCAGTGTCAATTACGAAGAGAACAAGGACAAGTTGATTAGAAACGTAGCACTGTGTGCTGGCAGTGGGTCCGGTGTATTCAAGGCACTATCACAGGGCACACAAGAAACTATTGATCTGTACTACACCGGGGAACTGTCACACCACGAGGTATTGAGGCTTAAAGAGATGGGGAAGATTGTCATCACATGCAACCATTCCAACACCGAGCGTGGCTACCTAAAGGATGTCATGATTGAGAGACTGAGCGAGGAAGGTGTTGAGTGCGTTCTCAGCACAACGGACTGTGACCCATTAATAACCATCTGAAATAAGCAACAGATCAGAGTATAGTGTAAGATAAGTACAATATAGCGTATTATCATCACGATACACGGCACACATTACCCTCTTTCCGTATATAACTATATATGTTCGTACGATACGATACGATACTACTGTATATCACTCTCCACGGAATTTAGTTCCAGATGTTTCCAAGACACAAAGACGAAAACCAAAACAGAGAGGCGCAAAAGAAGACACTCTTGTTGTTTTGGAGTTGAAGGAACCTAGAATACCAAGCATATCAAACCACACCAAACCATCACCAAGCACCCCAGTTTCTCTTATCACTATAGCATAGTGTTAGATATCACAGTAATACACACAATCACATCCAAGTTTTATTAGCGAATTACCGTTAAAACAGCATTTTGCGCCCAGTTTCAATTCCAGGTTATTTCATTTAGTCATTTATTCTAATTTAGTAACAAGCAAAGAGAAAAGCTGTAAATTACAGGTCAGATCACAGTAAATACAGATATACATATACCACACGGCATCATCATAGTATGTCCTCCGATACAAGATATATCAACAGTTCACGATTGTTGAGTTCGCACAGTAAGAACAAGTCCAGTAACCAATTGCACACCCAAGATAAACGCAAGAATAAAAACTATAATCGAGCGGAGAAGATGTCAAAGGCTAAACAAGATGGTGCAGACTTCAACATACCACAGCCACAAGCATTGCCAAACGGGCAAAAGCCAAATTTTGGAAATTCAACTAGTCACAGTAGCAAGCCACCAACGAGTGGTAAGGCCACCAATAGGACGTCCTCTACGAACAGCACGCATGGCAATCACCAACAGCAGAGCAATGGTTCTCCCCAGAAGAAAAGTTACAATAATAATAATACTAATAGAAACCGTCGCCAAGATAATGGCGTGAACTCTGATAGCAATGCAAGTACATCTGCTTTAAACGACGATTTGAAAAAGTTATTATTAGGAAATTCAAACGGTAATGAAACTGCAACAGATTCTAAGCCACATAATAACAGAGCTGGTGCTCCAAAGAAACCTTTGAAAACAAACTACAATAGGGAAATTAATAGTCAAATGAACAATCAAAACATCAATAAAACTCCTCTCACGACCTTTTTCACTTCTCCAATCATTACGCCAGGTAATATTCCAACGAACTTGATTGGTAAAAACGAAGGGGACAACAATGGGGGCAACAATGGTAGTCCATTATTAGTACCACTACCCAATAACAACCAATACCAAGGAATGCCAGCCACTTCCCCACTGGTGCCTCATCAAAATTTAAATTTTCAAAGACAAAATGCACCAAACGTACTTCCAGTTCCGTATAACGGTCAGCATGGCATGCCATTAAACGCGCCACCACCTCACTATCAGCAACATATGTTGCAACATCAGCAGAATATCCCAGGTAGTTTAGGATATCCATTTGCCATGAACAACAACTATAGTTTATCTCCAATGCCAATGCCTTTACCACAGCAAATTCCAATGATGCCTCTAATGCAGAATAATATCAATGGCGGCACTGGTGATGTTTTAAGTCTCCCACCGTCAGCATCGGTCTCCTCTTCTTCCTCGAGATCTAACTCTTCTTCGAATTCCCCAAATTCCACATCAAGTAAGTTATTGTCACAACCAAATACTACCATAAACAGTAACGCCACTTCAGCATCGTCTTCAAAATCATCTACATCGACTAAAAAGGGTAAAAAAAGAACTTCCAGCCACTCGTTTGCAGGTGCTTCATTCGCTACAAATGTGCCAGAGAAGGCAAACTTGCCAAAGCCAAGTTTCTTATAATCTAGTGCTACAAGATATCTTTCTTTTTCTTATTCTTCTATCAAATCTATTAGATTGAACTTTCTTTTCATTATTATTTTCATTTGCTTCAATTAAAAAAGGCTTCTATTTCTATTCTTTTCCATTAACGTATGAGATTATTTGGGTTTATTTTTTTGGGTTTTTTTTTTAGTTGATGATATTTGGGCAGCATGTCAAGCTATTATCATTGACTTTTTTTTTCAACTCCGGCATGATCGTTATTTTTTATCATTATTCATATCTATTGTTCATTCGTTGCATTTATTGTTGAATGGAATAGGTATTTTCAAAACTGTTAGGTATTTTTTTACTTCTATAAAAATTATATTATATAATTACATACTAATATTCATTTTTATGGTTTAATCCTGCACCTGTATATTCTCCATTCACTGAGAGTTACCTGAATATCTCAATTATTCGACCGTTTCATCAAATCTTGCTTTATCAAGTGGAGTTAATTAAATTACTATATGGTACGAATTTTCTTGTTTATACAGATATATATATAAAGACAGAAAACTGAAAATTGAAACTAGGATACAATATAAATAAATTAGGTGGAACAAAAATGAAGTGCAGTGCTATTATAAGACAACGTTCTTGGCAAGCTTATTCTTGTAATCTAAGATGGAACCGTCCCATCTTGTAGCAGTCTTGTTCTCAACAACGAAAATATCCTTAGCAATCTTGTCTAGCAATCTGAAATCATGGGAAACTACAACAACACCACCGTTGAAATCTTTGATAGCATCAGCCAAAGAGTCAATAGTTGGGATATCCAGACCATTTGTAGGTTCATCCAGCAACAAGACGTTTGGTTGTTCTAGGGCTAGTAAAGCAAAGACAACTCTCGAACGTTGACCTTCAGATAGAGTACCCATCTGGACGGTTTGGGATTCACCAGTTAGACCGTAACGGCCTAATTGACCTCTCCAGTATTGGAAATCTTGTGAAACTTCAGGGTACTTGTCACGGACGAACTCTAGAGCGGACTTGGTTAGGTCTAATTGATCTTGGGAATGTTGTGAGTAGACACCTAATTTGACATGTGTGTGACGGGAGACACGACCAGCCTGGGCCATTAGTTCACCAGTCATGATCTTTAGTAAAGTGGATTTACCAACACCGTTTGGTCCGACAAGGGCAACTCTGGAATCCATATCGACACCAAAATCTAGATCTTCATATAGGTTATTTTCCTTCTTACCATCGTAAGAGAACGATATGGTGTCAAAGGACAAGACTGGAGGTGGTAGTCTTTCGACTTGTGGGAATCTGAAAGAGAAGACTCTGTCTGGGACGACAGCTGGTACTAGACCATCGGCCTCCATCTTATCCAGGATCTTTTGTCTGGACTTGGCTTGTTTGACCAAGTTGGCGTAAGTACCGGCGGAAGCGATGAACTTCTTGATATGTTGGATTTCTTCTTGTTGCTTGTTGTATTGTTTGGTTTGGTTGGTTTCCAATTCGGATCTGGTCTTGTGGTAGGAATCGTAGTTACCACCGTATTGTGTAATCTTTTGTAGTCTCATATCGATCATGTTTGTACAGACACCGTTTAAGAAATCTTGAGAATGAGAGACAAGCACCAGGGTTCTGTCGAATCTCTTCAAGTATTCTTCTAACCAGACACAGGCTTCTAAATCCAAATGGGCAGTTGGGTCATCTAGCAATAGAAGGGTTGGCTTGACGAAAAGAGCCTTGGCCAGGGCAACACGCATCTTCCAACCACCGGACATGTCCTTGGTCTTCTTTAAGATGGTCTTGGAGTTGAAACCTAGACCGATCAAGATAACAGCAGCTCTACTTTCAAAGGTTTCCGGGTCTAAGGAGTCCATTCTTTCGTATAATGGTTCTAGTAATTCAGATTCTGGACCATCCTCAATGATAATCTTTTCAACTAAATCTTCCATTCTCTTCAGTTCATGTTGGGCTTCTCTCACGACATACTCTAAAGCGGAGTATTCGGAAGCTTCAGCAGGTTCGTCTAATAGGTAGATATCAATGTTTTCTGGGACGGGGTATTCTCTGGTAGCCAATGCTTTTAGGAAGGTGGACTTACCACAACCATTTTCACCTAGCAGACCGTATCTTCTACCATAATTCAATTCCAGAGTGGAGTCCTGGACCAGGACCTTACCGTGGAACAGTAAAGAGACAGATGTCAGCTTAATATCACGGGAAGTCTCTAGGGATGCTAGGACACCGGTGACAACTCTATCAGAGATACCATCGTCATCTTGCTGTAGCTTTAACTTGGCAATTTCCTTGGCCTGTTCGTCGGCTTCGTCGACTTCGTCGGAGGCCTTCTTCTTGGACTTTCTGACGGTCTTACCGGCAGCGACCTTCTTAGCGTCTCTTTCAGCCTTCTTGGCTTCTCTCTTGGCTTTTGATGATGATACTGGAGGCATTATTGCTATTCTATGTTATATGTTCGTGCTGGTCTTTCTCTCTGCGTTCTCGAAGTGTGGAATGCACAGTGCAGAAGATCGATGCAGTCTTTATATAATCGATGCTTAAATAAGCCGATGAGTTGCTTTTTTTTTCATTGTAAATTTTTCACTTTTTTTTTCGCTCCGTCGAACGTGATAAAATTGTTTTTTTCGTGGGGGGTGATGATTGTTTGTGGGGTGTGGTTTGTGGGTGTGGTGCAGCGTTTAGTGGATTTGGGATTTTAAAGCTGAAGGAGTGGCCTCTGTTGATGGTCAGTTAAGGTGCTGTCGGGGGCTGTGGAAGGGGCAGCAGAGCAGCAATGACGACGATTGAGAAGGTGCCGGGTGCAATGACAGATAGGAATGATATTTTACAGCTTTTTAAGGACAAGAATATTGTCCAGGTGAAGGATTACCTGCTGGTTGTGAACAGGGATCTGGCCGAGACCAACGAGAGGTTCAACAGCCAGCTGAAGGACCATTACAAGTCTATTCTGAATGTTACCACGGAGGTCGGTGCCCTACATGGGGGCTTGACTAGCATAGACTCGGATTTCAGGGTTTTGTGTTTTGATGATGAGGTATACCAAGTACGAAAGCTTCCTGCGTTCGAGGCGCCAAAGGCCTCGGTCGCCGAGCCACATAATGTGTCGTCTGACGAAGATAATAGCGTAGATCTGGTTCTGGCAGTGTCAAACTGGACTCTGTCCATATCGAACTTCATTACTAGGTTCACGGCATCCGCGACAGAGTCTGTGGCTCTGACCTTGATAAATGAACTGATGAAGAACTTCGGTTCCTTACAGAAGGAGATGCCGCTGGCTCCAAAGTACGAAAGCATAATTATTCGCAAGACAAAGGAACTGCAGTCACACATAGTAGAGTCTTTGAACTTGAAGAAGATTCAGTTTGGTCTGTTGCAGTGGATCCAGTTCTACAACCTGTTCAGCAGCTCGGAGACGGCGTACCAGTGGGATGCAACCCTGAATACGGAGTATGATGATTTGCTGTCCGATACTATCCTAGCCGATTATGATATCGAGACGCTTTTTAATGACAATGACGAAATAATAAAAACATTTGTAAATAGTAGATTTTTCAAGAAGAATCTGATTGAAAAGATAATAGACAGCATCGAGTTAAAGTTCAAAGAACTGGATGAAATGCACAGTGGAGAGAAAAAGGAGCAGCAGCAGCAGGACGACAACGAAGATGAAGATGAATTGGAAGACGAGTACCACGCCAATAGTGATGTCAGCAAGATCATTGAAAGGTCCCAATTAGAATCAATGGGTTTGATAACCGATAAGTCTATCAGGATACACCAGATGATCGACCCTATCACATCCATGATTAAAACTTTGCAGGGACTAGAGTGTGATAAGGCTAGGATCGTTGAGTTGAGAGACAGACTGGTCGATATATTAAAGGCTGCCCTTCCCGTGCCAGCCCTTGAACACGAGAGCACCGGTTCCGACGACTTGGTTGCCTCGATAATGACCAGCTACAACAACAAAATTTTGGCAAGTCTGGTCGAACAACAGATAGCAGCATTGACTACCTTGATATAGGGGCCCAACGTGATGTCCTGAACGAGCGTGTTGTAGTTGTTGTTGTTGCCCATGTGCTTCACGAAACCGGGTCGTATCGCATCGTAACGCATGGCAACGAGACAAAAAAATTATATATGCGCATGTGTACAAATGCTTCAGATGCCAATTATATATAAGCCTGTCCATACTTTTATAGATTATATACAGTTCTGTCAAGGTATACCATACCAATACTAGTCCACGTTCACACTTGACCATTACACTATCCATGACTGTTCACGAAGATCTGAAACATAAATACGAGCAGGAAACCTCGTTGCAAATCCAGAAGAACCAGGCCCATCTTGATTCTTTAACCCACCCTGGGTCGCAGATTACGTTTCCAATTGAGCCGGCGACCCCATTGCCTACCCCTGATCCAAATGCTCGTATCTTTTTCTTTGATATCGATAACTGTTTGTACCATTCGTCCACGAGGATCCATGATATGATGCAGGTATCGATAGTGAACTATTTCAAAAACAGTCTGAAACTGACACACGAGGAGGCAAACGAACTGAATAACACCTACTACAAGACCTACGGGTTGGCTATCCGTGGACTTGTGATGTTCCATGGCATCAACGCACTGGAGTACAATAACATGGTTGACGACTCGTTGCCATTACAAGATATACTGAAGCCAAACCTTGAACTGCGTGAGATGCTGATCGCATTGAGGAAGAGCAAGAAGGTCGATAAGTTGTGGTTGTTCACAAATGCGTACAAGAACCACGGTATCAGATGCATCAGACTGCTTGGGTTGGGCGATCTGTTCGATGGGATAACGTTTTGTGACTATAGACAGACAGACACATTAGTGTGTAAGCCGAATGTGGATGCGTTCGAGAGGGCCAGGTTGCAGAGTGGCCTGGGGGATTACAAGAATGCGTGGTTCGTTGATGATGCCGGCAGTAATGTTGAGCAAGGTATCAACTTGGGGATGCGCAAGTGTATTCATCTGGTCGAAAATGAGGTCAATGAGATCCTGGGCAAGACACCTAACGGGTCGGTTATTATCAGAGACATTTTGGACTTACCACAAGCAGTGCCAGAATTGTTTGAGAATGAATAAGGAAAGAGTGCTTGTATAGAGCAGATATACGTATATATATATATATAAGCATAATAAAGATAGAAATAAAAGGATACATATGTGTATATGTGTATGAGTGTACAGTGTAGAATCTCTCGCGAGAGTATCCTTACTTACTTACTTACTTACTTATTTGCGAGCGGTTTGTTGCTTCTTTTGCTTAGCGACAGCGTAAACAATACCGGACAAGAAACCTAAGAAGATGGAGAAGATCGATAGGAAGTTTCTTGGGGCATCGAAGAAGACTAGACCGGAGAGGGCGATTGGTAGCTTGTTCAATGCGCCGACCATGGAGTAAGTGGTTGAGGAGGTGACACGGACACACCAGCCTGAACAGTAGGAGATACCGACGGAGGCCATACCTGAGATGATCATGGCGGTCAACGAGTCATTGGAGAAGTTAGTAGCGATGTTGGCGGAAGACCAGTCTTCGAAGGAGAAGGAAGCGACTAGTAATAGTGGTAGGGCTAGGATATTGTTGTAGAACATGGTGTCGAAGTCCTTGAAGTTGGTCAACTTGATTCTCTTTCTCATGATCAAGACGAACAGAGCAGAGGAGATACAGTTGGTGAACATCCAGAAGTAGCCTGGGTTTAAAAAGACAGAGGCCATGGCTTCAGCAGCGACAGCGTCGGTAGCAGCAGCAGCGTTCTTGGCAGCAGTCAAAGCTTGTTGGTCACCCCAGGTGGCAACGACAGAGGAAAGGACCATTAGCAGGAAGGAGGAAAGTTCCATTGGGGTGACGGAGCCACCAAAGAATAGAACTTCACCGTATGCGATCAGGATAATGGTTAGGTTCTTGAAGATGGTGTAGATTGGGACAGGCAAAAATTGCAAAGCCTTGGAGGAGGTGTAGATCATGATGACCAACAGGACAGAGATTGGGAACCAGTTCTTGGCGTCTGTCTTGTTCAAAGAACGGAACTTGGCGTAACCCAGGATCCTTAGCACGGTCAAAGTCAAACAACAGACCAAGGATTGCACGAACAGCATGACGAAGTTCATGTTGAAGTCCTTCAAGTTGACAACGAACTTGTTGGTAACCGTCATCAAAATGGATGAGGCACAGTAGGACAGAATGGAGATTGGACCTGAGTTGGCAATACCGGCTAGGGCACCGGTTGGAACAGGAGCTACTTTTAGATCGGACATGATGATTCCTTGTATTGGTGTAAGATGCTGGACTCTGTAGGTTCTACCAGGCTGATCCACTTATCAAAGAACAACTATAAACGGAGATAAGAATCACAGGAAATAAATACACAGAAAGAACTAGAATATATATTCAGCAAACGCGAGAGCCAAGCAACAGAAGGACAACACCATTCTGCAGTTTCATGGAGAGAACAACTAGACACCAATCTCTGCATCTCTTTGATTTTGGGATTTGTTGATTTCGTGGCTGCTGGAAAAAAAACACAGTGAAAAATTTTAATGTTGCTGTCACGTGGAAGTCACGTGTGGGTCACGTGATTGCAGCTGTTTGATGTGTTGCTGGTCCCTGGACCAGTTGACGTAGAGGATGCCCAGCGAGGCAAGCAATGTGATGTTGAAGAGGGTGCGGAAGACCATGTAGCCCGTGTCGATGTCCTTCTTGGCGCTGGCGGGGTCGCGGGGGCCCCAGGGTCCGAAGCTGATGTAGTATGCGCTCCTGGCCTCGTCGGGGGACACGCCATGCCAGCTGTCCGCCATCTTCCAGTCGATGTACTCCTTGATCTCGTCTACCAGGTCTTTGTCCATGGTCCGCCACCTGTCGGCGAGGTTGGCCAGGCTCGGAGGGGTGTATATCGCAGTGCTGACCGTTCTCGCACCGTGCCACAGTGGGCCTGCTGTCCGACTGAGAATAGTCGCCCTGCCTCTAAGTAAACTCTTGATCAGCATATGTTTGTATAGTGCCCCGTCACTTCCCCAACAGATGCCCTCCCCTTCACCTCCACCTTCACTGCGGGGCTCTCTGTCTCTGTCTCTCTTATATAATCTTCAGATCCGCTTTCTCGCTGCGCTGCAAAATTCGCTGCGGGCGACGTGGTTTGTTCGAATTGCCATACAAAGAAGAGCTTGACAGGGTGCTGGAGAGTTGCACAGACGGCTACTTGTGGCAGTTAGAAGGTATCTAGCATTCGTGTGAATACCTCCAATCCTACTACCTGCATACAACATGTCCATGTCCTACGAAACCCTATATGTATGTTGCCCGTTGCGCGTCCCCTGATCCTTTCCACAAGCCATGTCTTACTAACTACTATGCGGTGCTGTTTCTCTTTTCCCCCCTGCACCTGCGTGTGATGTATAGAAGAGCTTCACTTCGGGTGATGTCTACGAATCATTGGTGCCATTAGCCTCGCAACCACTGTACGCTACAGTGGCAACTGTCCTGGCCGTCATCTTTATCTCCGCCGCTATGGTCACCTGCAGCTCAGAACAAAAGTTCATGCCAAGATTCATACTGTACACTCTGTTGAGTATGATTGGATCGCTCCTGTTTGGCATTGCCACTGTGTTCCTGTCGAACTCGTTCGGCGTCTACGTCTGAAGAAGGCATACATGCACACATACGTCTAGCTGTCTTTTTCGCTCTACTTTGTTTTAAAAGAGAATATATATATATAAATTTATAACAGTTTTATAAGTACCTTTTTTGTTTGTTTGGTTGTGCTGTTCCTCTACAAATTTAATAGATCTTCATCCATATTGACTAGTTTATAGTATCTGTGCTTTGAGTCTCCGCTGCTTTCCGCGGATGGCTCCTCTTGCTCGTAATCCATCAACGTCGACAGCATGCTCCGGGTGTACCCGATCATGTTGTCCAGTGCACAATCAGAATCCTTGTTAAGGTACTCTAACACGGCAGAGTTTATCACTTGGAATAACCTGTCCTGCAAATATTCGTTGGTCAGGTACAAGGAGAGCTCCGCGGGAGCTTCGTTGATTGGGTCTTCATACGCTAGTATTCCCGAGACGTTGCTCAGTTGGTCACGGAAGCGTTCGCGTAAACGGCTAGGGATACTCTCAGTGTATATAAACATCTTGGAAAGCTCCTGGCCCTCATCGATTATAGTCTTGAGGCTGGTCTCACTATTGTCGCTGTAATTTCTGATAATTGTCATCAGATAGTCGGCTATCTTTAGCTCAAACAGCAATTCAATATTCACACTCAGCAGTCCAGGCATCTGGTCCTCGATGTATCCAATGCATTCGTTAAGTTTCCCGTCATTGATCAGCACCCTCAACTCGTGCCTGATCTTCAACATCTTTTCTTCTTTGATGATCTGTCTCTCATTATGTATGATCACTTTCTCACTACTATCCTCATTGCAACCATTGCTATTTTCATCCTCCACGCCATCTCGAATAGAAAAATCACTAACGTTCTCTGTATCAGGGTTGTTATTCGCAGTATCATTACGTAGATCATTCAAAAATCCCTTCGCAACGTCAATTAGACCTTCGTGTATCAGGTAATCGTTTATCATCACATTCAAAGTGGATGCAATCGAATCGTCTTGGCTATTTAAGCTGTTGATCTTTTTAGCAGAGGGTTTGATCAGTTTTCCGTTCGTGTACCTCCTGTCCCTGCCTAGCAAGAATGGCTCAGATACTTCTCTCATTAATGCTCCCTTGTTTATGCTCTCCTCGTCCTGAGAATTGTTGCTGTCGTCATCAATTTCCATATCTTGTATGTCATTCTTATCATCTTCTTCCACAACTTCGTCCTCGTCTTCGTATTCTGACCCATTGTCTTCAATGTCTTCCGAGTCTTCATCGCCAATCATATTGATTTGATCACCATTCAAGCTACTGAATATATGCTCATATGTCTTTGCCTTCCATTTATTCTGATAGCCCACTATATCAAACACAAATTCTTCGTACAAGCCAAAGTTCGTTCTCACAGAATTTCCAGGTCTAAGCGCAATAGCAGGAGTGGCAAAGCAATCGAAGATGTCACAAAAGGCGTTGCCTAAAAAGACACCGTTTTTGGTGTAGAATATCGTACCATCCACAAAATTTATACCGCACCCTATAACATCATCTCTGGCAAATTCCTTGTTGAAATCATATATTTGTTTATCACTGGATATTTTGCCATCGTAACCTGAGTATGCATAAAATCCGTTTATAGACTTATCGTCCTTTGTAGACTTTCCATTGTCATCAGCATTATCCATTATACTAATGCCAGTGCTATTTAGGCCTCCATCCCCACCTAGTAAAGAATTTCTTATCTCTTGTAAACTTGAAGGGTTTTCCTCATTCGAACCAGCACGTCCAGTCTCCCCGGAACTGATGTTGGAACTATAGCGACGGTTGGATTCCGTGAAGTGTACACTTGAAGTGGTATTTTCTAAAAATATATTATCCATATTCTTGCTGTTTTCTTCTTCAACAGTGTCAAATGAACGTAATTTATATCCTACTAGAATATTACTATTTTTACCACCTTGGGAGCTGCTAACATTCAACACTCTGATCTCAAAATAGAATATTGCAAGATTTGGCAATGGCAACACTTTATTTGCCCACGTCATTGCAAATTCGTATTTTGCGTTGGTGTTAGAGGTTGTATTCGTCTGAAGAATATTTCTTAGTCTATTTCTTGCATACGACCTGGGATCGGACGTTGATGTGGTGCCAGGAGATGTACTCGTGGCTCCGGGGTCTGTACCACTGCCAGTCACTCCACCCTCGTACTTCATATAAGATTTACAATTAGGGTTTGGGCTTAGTCGAGAAATACCATCATTAGATACTAATATACTATTGTCAGACTGTTGAATCCAGCTCGTTGGCAAAGGGTACCCGATCGTTTGGTATATATTTGGATTAATCTTATTTGATTTCATCTTGTACGGAATAGTTGGTAACCCATAATTTGAATAATAAAATGCATCTGATTTCTCCTTCTTTGTCTTGTTCTTTTCAATTAAGCCATGATTGTCATGGGTATCAGTCTCAGTTTTATCTTCACCGTTATTACCGTCGACAGGTTCCTGATCTTCGATCTCCATCTCCATATCGTTTTCGTTTGCTTCTGTTAACGGATCAATTGACATCATACGATTACGCAACACGTTCTGAATCTGTGTATTCTGATTGTTGTCAAGGTTGAAATGTGCACTTTCCAAAGAAGAAATGTCATCTGAGGTAAAAGGGTTTCTTTGCAAAATTGGCTCCTCGCCTTCTTCGTACTCGTTTAGCCTTTCTAGTAAGCTGGGAGCTATATCACTATTATCATTGGTGGTAGTATTCATATAGTTATTGTTTGGATCGTATGAATTGGTGTCAACTTGTATATTTGACGCATTATTGCTCATCAACGCATTGCTACCTGGATAGAAAAAACTATAAACTTGTAGCAAATAGTCGTCACTAGCAGAGTCATATGACATTGTGCCAAGTACACCCATCTTCATTAACTTCTTCCAAATCTCCTTCCTCGTGTTCTTGGAGAGTTTATGCAGATACACTGTTGGAGATGCATTGTTGTTAGCCGATTCGGAGAGAGTGTCCTTGTTCCCAGATTGTAATTTACTTGGGGTCGATTTGTTGAATAACTTTTTATGCTTAAAATACTCTGACCACAGGTTGTATGCCACTGGTTGGTTAAGCAAATATTCCGGGTACAATGAATGAATGAATGCCCGATCTACACTATCCATGTATTGCGACATCTTAGATTCGTTTGGTTTGGGTTTTTCTTTCTAAAAGCTGAATAAGGGATATCTACGTGCCCGTTCTATATCTTCTTGTCTGATCGAGCACAATTACAGGTTGTATAAACACGGTTACTGCTGTGTTGTTGTTGGCTACTGTTCGATTTGATATCCCACATTTAAATTTTGTATCCCTGGATTTTTAGCGGAATTTGTGTTTCAGTGAACTCCAGACACCCCCACCAAGAAAGCAAGTGAATATATAGAGAAGGGTTGTTACAAAGAAGGTTTATAAGGTGGTGGATAGTTCCTGTAGTTAGTGTATAGGTGTATCTTGAAAGTGGCTTTATATAAAATAATGTATAGTGCTGTTTGTGTTGAATTATCTTATCTGATAGTGAACTTTTCAAAGTTTTTGTTTATCAAATAAACATAAAAATATCTCTCTTGAAGTCAACAATATGGAAGAAAATATTTGAAATACTGAAATATATTTAAAACATAAAGGGCAAATCAAGTATGTGAACACATACACACGCGTATGCATGTATGCATGTATGTATAAAATATATATAGATAAATAGACGTAGGTATAGGTATTGGAATACTACTAGATCAGTCTGAGTTTTCTTGGTTCTCTTGTACTTGAGTTTCTTGTACTTGAGTTTCTTGTTCTTGAGTTTCTTGTTCTTGAGTTTCTTGTTCTTGAGATTCTTGTTCTTGAGATTCTTGTTCTTGAGATTCTTGTTCTTGAGATTCTTGTTCTTGAGTTTCTTGTACTTGACTCTCTTGCTCTTCCTTGGCCTTCAACTTGTCGGCTTCCTCCTTTTCACGAGTTTGAAATGCTAGGTTGGCCTTTGATCTTAAGATATAAGCGTATTCGCCATTCTCCTTGTTTAGCATAACAACGGTGTTTTGGACCTTCTTTACAAACTTGTATAACGGTTCTAGGCTTACTACATGGGATTCGAGTCTGTCTCTGGCAGCGATAACATCCTTCTTAATCTTCATGAAGGTTTTCCAGTTTTCATCCGACTTGGTACCTTCTTCATCCTCTCTGGCATGTGCAGCTACGACATCGACGTAGGCCATTCTCTTGGACCATTCACTGATCATTGTGTTTGCCCATTCTTCGTATAGCTCAGTGTATTCTGCACGTAGCTTCTCCAACTCGACGTCAGTCTTTCCAGTCAATACAGAGACTTCACTGTCGATGGTGGATGAGATGTTTGAACTGGCTGATTGGATCTTTTCGAACAACGAACGTACGAATTCACGGTCAATATACTGTTCCAATTGTCTGGTACCGGATTTGTCGAAATAGATTGGTTCGCCGGTACTTGGGTTAGGCTCTTGGGTGCAGTCGATGTCTTCAATTGCACTCAAAATTTCTTGGAGATCTTCCTGAGAGGTCTTTGAGTAGCCCTTTAGTTGTTCTTTTAGCTCGGAGTCATGTTTGGAAATGATCTTGTTGATAGCCTTGTTGGATTCCTTCTCGAACAGTTTGATAATCGAGGCGATCTTAGTTTCGATTCCAGCGGACCAGTTCTCGAAATCTTCTTGCAGAAGCGCCTGTTCTTCTCTGGCTAGGTCATGCGAGTCACTGGCGGCTGAGCGAGGAACAGCGGCATCTGCATTCGAGATTGTTTCTTCGACAACAACTGTCTTGGTAATGGTGGATGTAGAAAGAATGGTTTCCTGTTCTTCATCGTCCGCAATTTCGGCATCATCAGATGGCTCATTGACTTCTGTGAGAGTGTAGATAACACCGTCATCTTCCTCTTCCTCTTCAGTGTGTGCAATTCTACGCTTGGTAACTGGTGCGGCATCTTTCTTTAGATACTCCCAGTACTTCAATTTCAACACAATCAGTTTAGCTCTGAGTGATTCAACGTATGGTCCGATGTTTTGACAAGCTGGTCCGACCGCCTTTGCGTATTGAGAGACACGTGGCTCAATAAAGACAGCATAGTAGAACTTGACCCTATCAATTGCATCAGATAACTTTGCAAGGACAACTTGAGTGGCCGGTTTGCTTTCCAGCTTCTTCCATTGCTCGACTAACACAACAGTAACACGTTCGTTCAGGGACTTCGAGAGCTGCTCGACATGTGGGGCAACGACCTCAGAGTACTTTTCCTGCATCTTGACGACGGTAGGGTTGACATTGGCTCTATAGAATGAACACTGTTGGCTTAACAGCGCATCCCAGGTGGACAACGAGGAGTAGTAGCACACCTGCTTCAACTCGTCAGAGCACTGGTTCCACTGGCAGAAATGGCGAATCGAGAGGACAGCCAGGAATATGGTTATAAAGAACTTCGAGCACAGTTTCATGGTCTATATTTCTTGGTACGGATCTAACATTGACAAAACAGAATCCATTGAGCTGCAAACACCCCTGCCTTCAAGTACTTCCCTGCCCTCCACAACGACTCCCAACTTCTCTTACAAGTTGCCACTCTGTATCCCTTTCCAATCCGTTTTTCGTGAGAGTTGTTGGAATTACCCGCTCGGAAGTTTCATGGATCACAAATAATGGCTCTAAAGGGATTAGAGAGTGCCAATTGTGAAGACCAGAGGGAATCGTTGCTGGCACTAGAAGGGTTTCTGGTACGAGAGTTAGTCTAGTGGTGCGTTGCTTTATCTGTACCTCGACATCACTGTATGCCATAGAAACAGAACCGGTCCTACGATCAAGATCACGATTACGAACACAATAAAGATCAGAAGCAACATCACAACAGAGGGGAACCAACATTAATAATCAGTATCAACAATAATGTCGTTTTGGCCATTTGGTTCACCTACAAAGAATACCAACATTGATATTATCTTAGACGAGTATCTGTGCTTGTTAAGTACGGTAGAGACCCGCAAGGCAAATGGTAGAGACAGCATTATACTCAACCAGGACTATGCGATGCTAGAGAGCATTGCAGACAATGCTGAATCAGACATAGAGGATCCCTGCAATATTGACTCACTGCAGATCGATGATACACCCAAGGCTCGTCCATCATGGCTGAAGTCTTCGGCCTATCCTGCGTCGGTACTATATCCGAATAGCCCCAACTGTACACCAGAGGCCAACGAAACATGGCTGTCAAGACGGAAACCTTTGGATGCATCGTTTCTAATAAGTATCTTGAAGGATCCTGAAATTATAAACGAGCTGGTAAATGAAAATAAGCTCTTGATAGACTTTATATGCTTCGGGTACTTTTACGACCCTGACAACCTCCAATCAAAGATTTACAACATCGACTATTTGATCTCTAGGCTGATAACCTGCCTGGATGAAGTACAAACACCGAATGAAGGAAACATCCTGTCACCTGAATTTTCCGTAAACACTGCTCCAGCTGATGGCCCATTGCCTTGCGTCGATGAATTGGATTTACTAGACGCCAATGACAATGATAACCAAACGATGACGAAGGAGCGGAAAATCGAATTCTTAGAGATCGAACAATCTGAAGAAATATTCGACTTTATTAATGAAGCCACAGTAATATCACAAATATTATCCTTTGATATCTGGCTCATTGGCGAGATCATCGTCAATGACAAACAGCGCATGCTGAAGCTATGGTCAATAATAAACCATCCAAAACTGGACTGTCAAAAATCAATACAGCTGGCAGTCTTTCTGAAACTTCAGGAGACATTTTTGGTAACCAAAACAGTCCCATACCTCAATTTTATTAGATCCCTATCAACAATCGTAGAGGACATTCTCCGGCATGTTGAAATCCCTATGCTTCTGGAATTTCTGCTAAAATTAATAGCCACAGATAAGATTGGGAATCCAACTGGAATAATACAACTTTTCTATGAGCAGAACCTGATACCACTCTTTCTAGATTATTACGATAATGATAAGTACCCGCCTCATGTACAGTCTAGTGTCACAGATTTTCTAAAGTTACTAATCGAAATTTCAGCAAACCTGCCAATGAATAGTCTATTGATAGGGCCCAACATACTGACTAGGCAATTGACACACCCTAATACAGTGAGAAGGCTAATAAGAACAATTATCACACAACAAGGCCCTGCTCTGTGTAATATCATCACCGTTGTTATAGAGCTGATAAGAAAAAATAATTCAGACTATGACCCAGAAAATCTACTCGATACAACAATTAAACTAAACCCACCAAGTGACAGAGACCCACTGTACCTTGGCCATCTATTAAGACAGTTTTCTGCCAGCTTACAGGACCTATTTGAAATCATCTTAAGCATCAACGATGAAAACCAGAAAACCTACCTCAACCAACTGAACGAACGATATGTACCAATTGGTATAGATCGCATTAAGATTATAGAATTAATGGCAGAACTCTTGCATTGCTCGAACATGGCATTGATGAATACAAGAAGAGCAGAGTTTATAGAAAAAGAACGTGACAAGTTTAGAACAAATATGGTGCAAAACTTACACGGTGCCTTAAAGACTATACGGACAACTAAGATAATGGACTCTGCTTCAAATGATAGCATAAGAAACGACATAGGTATTAACGAAGATAGAGCATTCCAATCGGATACCGTAACAGAACAAGAAGTGTTCAACAAGATTATTCGACTTAGACAAGGTGAAATTGAAAGTGATAGTGATACAGACAGCGACAGTGACAGTGACAGTGACGAACATATAAGTGACATAGAAGAGACCGACGATACATTTGAAGTACCATACGTCAGCAGATTACAAAATGACAAGATACGGAGAAATCCTACCATTGGCGATGGCTTCAAGATAAAACTATATGACACCCAAATAATACCCAAACTCATGAAAATATTTCTGAGCCATCCGTGGAATAATTTTTGGCATAATGTTATATTTGATCTAATCCAGCAGCTGTTCAATGGAAGAATGGATTTCTCGTATAATTCATTTATCATATATTCGCTTTTCAATCTCAAGGATTCTATCAAATACATGAAGAATAAAGTACCGAAGGATGATATTTTTGAGTTTAATGTAATACAAGATTTTGTACTTGCCGGTTATAAACAATCATACGATTTCTATGAAAGATGGTATAAAAATCTGGGTTATATTGGCCATTTAGTATTGATTGCTGAAGAAATCAGCAAATTCTCCAAAATATACAAAGTGTACCTAATATCTGAGGATATTCAAACAGCTTTAGACAATACGTTGTGGTTGAGATATTCTGATACTGTTTTGAGCGAGATTAAATTGATGTACTCGCAAATTCTCGGTGGCGGCTGCTACACTGAGGATGAGAATGGAAACCTTATTCCACAGATACCAACTTCAAACCCTGCAGACACCGGTTCCAATCAAACGACGGTAACCGAAACTCATGACAGTAATTCTAAAGAGTTGAGTGATGTTCTATCAGAAAAGACGAAATCTTTCACCCAAAACAACTTGCATGACAGAATTGGTGACTTATGGAATGTATAACTTCGACTTGCAGCTTTGTCTAACATTGCCTGTCATTGTTCCTGTACAGATATCCAGACAACTAAATGCAAACACATTATTAGCATACAATTAAATAGGGAAATAAATAGGTATATAAAAGGAATAGAAATTAACAAAAGTAGCAGTTGCATATCCCTGAAAGAGGGAAATAAATTAAATCCTACCCATTCATGTATCACCCTTCCCAGCTTCCACTCTACCAAGTAAAACTAGCATATTAAATTCATTGATGCATTCAGTTCCTTTATTTTCTTATTCGAAGATTCTTTAAACTTGCGAAGAAAAAAAACGCTACAAAAAGAGAAATCACATACAAAAGGAACTACCTCTTTCATTCCTCTAGAATGAATTACAGACGGCAAGCACTTAATCCAGCCTTCTGATATAGTATATACCGCTAGAATAATATCATATAATGAGTGTTAAACCTTATGAATGGGCTGTCAAACTGACAGATTCAAAATACCCGGGCTCAATTGTTATTAAAGCACCAAATACCTTACCGTCCCCTCCTGGATACGAACCAATCGAAGGAACCGGCAGCAGTTCTAACGTTAGCGAAGAAAGCAAAGCAGCACAACAAAACAATGTGGATGCATTACAAGTTCAAAAAGCTTGGCAAATCGCCATGCAACCAATCAAATCTTTACCAATGAACTTTGTTATGTCGTACATGTCGGGCTCGTCCCTACAAATTATCCCAATAATGACAGCCCTAATGCTCCTTTCAGGCCCAATTAAATCCATATTCACCATAAAGTCAGCATTCAAACCTGTTCTTGGTAATATGAATACAGAAGGCTCTGTGAGAATGGCAATGATCCTTTATTGTATAGGCCAGGCCGCTTTAATGTATATTGGCACAAGGAAGTTAAACCAAATGGGACTCATTCCGAACACCAAGAGTGACTGGCTCGCCTGGGAGGAGCATATTGATTACAGTAAGGTTATAAAATCATTTACATTTTAGAAAGTACACACACACACATATATATATATCGATATATACAACAGTGAAAATTGGGTAATTTCCTTTTATTTTCACACAAATCAAATTATTATTCATCTACAATTTTACCATCCTCCTTAGGAGCTTTTTCCTTCGTCTCTTCGTCTTTGAACTTGGCTTCGTAGATTTGTTGGACGTTATATCTTCTATATTTCTTATTATAATCACCATCGACCACAGAAATACCAATATTGTTTTTAAAACACTCAACAATGATTAGCTTATCATAGTTTTTAAGGTCAACCTTGTGCTTAAACTTACCACCTTCGCAAACAAACGAAACTATGTTGTTTATGATATCCATCTTTGGTATAGTGTTGAAATTCCTTCTGTTCACCTCAATAGCAAACTTGCAACCTGCCTCTTTGGCATCTTCATTGTGAAAGTGTGGACCCAAGACCTTTTCTGCCAGATTTAATATCTGCTCCATAGATGCACTGCACGAGTAACTAATAGGAGTTAATTTATGAACATATCTAGTTCTCTTAATTTTATTTTCTGGATCAACTAGTTCATCCATAATATTTTTAACAAACTCTTCTGGGACAATTGGCTTTCTGGTTTTGCAAAAGATAACACATTCACAGTTCAAATCTATGAAATGTAACAACTCTTTCTTTTTCTCCTCTTTTGTTTGTGGCTTTGCAGATGTTTTCATTTCAGAAAGCTCCAATTTAATCTGATCTTCTATCGATAGCTCTTTTTCTTTGCCTCCATCTATAGCACTTTCTCCTTCTGTCTCTTCCTCTGCTTCTTCTTCATTGAGTCGTCTTATCTCATCGCCATATATCTCCTCCAATTTTTCCTCTAGGTACAATCCTAATTCTTGAACAGCTTGTCTTTCCTTCCTTCTTGCACAGGTAGCATAAATACCTGAGGTACCAGGATCTAAGAAACCAGACGATACCTTAAACTTCTTCTTGTTGCTTCTATCATTGGAGCCAGATTTATCAAAGGAACGTTTGCTGCTCATTATGCCAAGGATGTGATATGCTTTTATATGCTTGTTTATCGATCTGAGGATACAATCCATTTCTATCCATCAGTGAGTTTGTGTTTTTTATTCACAGCTTGAAATTTTTCGTTCATCGCCCCATTCGCAATAAAGGGTCCATCAAGTATGAGGATCAGTTCCCATTTCATAAAAGCTAAGAGATGCATTATATCTATATGTATGTCTGAATATATATATAAGGTTGTATATTTCTCTATCAACATTGTGGTATAACCTTCTAACGTCCAAATAATTTTGCAAGTCTGTTAGTGTTAGTGTTTCCATCTAATGGTGCAATGGATTCTCTATCAGAGATACTCATAGAGTCATCAAACGAACTTCCGTATAGATTTGGACTTTCCTGTGAAACTACTCTAACCTTACTCAATAGAATACTTGCATCTTCGGGTCTGATACGAGAAAACTTCCTCATTCTTAATTCAGGGTCCATGTAATGACTATGGTTCTCTGTTTTCAATAGACCGATACATTGATTTAGCTCGATAAACGTTTCTTCTAAAGATTTCATATTGTTTTCAAGCAACACATTCGATCGTCCATCGTTGTTCAAGTTAGGCGTGCCTGGCATTGGTGGAGTTGCCATGTAGCCGGTCTCATTAGAGGTGGATAACGAAGATGACAAAGATGGGAAAATCTTGGGGATAATTCCCTGTAGATGTTTGACATCAACATCAAAATTCATTACACTTTCTTGTGTAATATGATCTGGTGTCTCATGTAACAATAGGTCGAGCAATTTCCTGGTTAACGAATCAAATTCTCTGAAGATCAGTAAAGTTTGAAGACCGTAAGGTAGATTAACTAATGTAGAAGCAAACATCATTTCCAAAAATTGTGCAACATCAATAATTGTAATGTCAGGTTCATGTCGTATCTCTACTGAATTCCAATCTAGATCTACAGTTTCCAAGATATCTGAAATCTTAGAATCAATAAGTTCGATCAATTTAGTTTCAGCATACTTTCTGGTCTCTGTGTACTTCTGGATTGACATCAATCTAATTTCGATATCTGGATTTTGCATTATATTCTCCTGTGTCATGAAATTACTGAACTCCTTTGCCGCAATGATAAAGTAATCCAGGTTGATCAGAATTTGCGAGATTTCTTCTCTTGACTTACTATCTAATTTTCCTCTAATCTTACTATTAACAATTTCATTGAATATAATATCCATTGACTTCACTAGGATATTATTTAAAAAGTGCAGATCGTGACGATAAAATGAGGATATGAAAGCAGTTAATTTTGAATATATTTTTCTCGTTAGAGTGCATGTCATTGGATACAACGGAGAGAAAGGCAGAGATACAGAAAACTCACCGTTGTTAGTATTGTCAATATCAGTGTCAAGACTCTGTAATAGTTTTTCCTTTTCTCCATCCTCCATCCAGCAGATACTAATAACCTTGTCAAACAGTGCTCTATCTTGTATTGCCAATGGCATGAAATCGTCATCATCCAGTAGGGTTTGGAATTCATGGTTGAATAAGTCAATAGAAATATTACAGTACTTTCTGAAACTTTCAATTAATAACTCATACAGTGGGGATATATTCAATTTATAATTCTCTAGGATTGAAATATAGATACCCATGAAATCCTTAAATTTAATCAGATCCTCTTCGGATTGTAATGAATGGTTGATGAAATATTTTAGATAAGGTTGTAGTCTGTTCATCAGACCATTCCAGAATTCATTAATTGCGTTGTAATTGTTGTCCACCAATATGAAATCAGTCGATTTGTTTAGGTTAATGTCATATAGCAAGAAACCCAAAATTTTGAGGAGGTACTCCTTTAAAAAGTCTACATTCAGCGCTTTAGTAAACGCATCGGCTGAGATATCACCTGGGGTGGAATTGACTGCAGAAACAGAAGTTTTTTTCCAAAGTAATGGAAAGATTAGTTTTGTCTTTCTGAACTCGTACTCCTTTGTGAATTCCGAAAACAAATAATCGGATTCGTTTAGTGTTTGGAAAATCATGATAGCATCGTGGAATTCATCTAGATTGAAGAATTCACTGAGAGTCAATCTTTTCAAAATACCCTGGTCTCTTAGAGAGATTTCCACTGGAGAATTAAACTTGAAGCTAGTCAACTTCATCGTCGTTTTTAAATCAAGCCAGTTGGGCAGCAACTCATTCTGATATGTTTCAAACATTTGATTACCAACATCTGCCAGATTTTTACCCAAATTTATATTGAAAGAATTTCTGATCAAGTTTATACACTCGTCTTTAATAACTGTTTTTAAAAATGGAATGGAGTTGTAAATTTCTTTAAGAAAATGGAAGTTGTAGTTTTTAAACTCCTGTAGGTACAATCTTTCCAGGTTATCCAAGTTTTGTAAAGCCTTGAAAAAACTTCTCTCTGTGATCAACTCTTGACAGTTGCTTGACAATTCCAGGATTCTAACAACCTTGGTTATTAAGATGATTGCTTCCGAAATCTTCAAAGAAGTTTTTTTGTTGTTAACAAAGACTTGCTTCTTCATAATCAATTCGTTTGATGAGTTTGTCAGGGAGTCTTGGAAATCCTGAACATCTAAAAGTAGACTTTGCTCAATAATAGTTTGGATGTCGGAGACTTCTCCGATCGACCTGGTTAATTTATCACTGACCTGGAAATCCTGTAACAGTTGCAACTCCAGACCTTGGAAATTGTCGTCTATTGAAGTTTTCAATTCATCTACCACGATATTCAACTGATCATTCTCTGCAGAATTTCTTAGAAATGGCACCCACTTATCGAAAGTCTGTGCATCTAAAGAATCGTCCAATAAGTCATTTATGTCTGCATTAGAAACCTTGTTGGGTGTCTTCTTTGAGAGCAGTAGTTTTTCCTTTTTCTTCTTGTCATCTAGTGAATTCGAAGCAGAAGCACTTGCAGAGGCAAGCAATATCTTTTGGAACTCTTGCGTTAGTAATGTTTCTTGATCCATCTAAATTGCAGGTGTGCTTGTATTAGTTGGCCGTATGATCCTGGGTAAATACAATCGGCAGTTGATTGTGTGTATATTCCAATATCTTTATAAACGGAAACGAATGGTTTCTTAACAGAATAGATACAATTGGAGTGATGCTAGATCAGAACCTTTATATTGTTGTAGGTTGGTATCCTTGTCCCTGTTATTTATCGTTATTTTGTTCACACGCATTTTTCTTGTTCCAGAATTTACCCTTTTCTTCGTTTCGAATTTAAAGCGAAGTTAAGAAAAGGAGAAGAAGCTTCACAGTGCACCTTTGTGATTGAGCATACAGGGTGAATATACACCCAACAAGGATATATAGTAGGCGCTGTGGTGATGCCGTTGGGAGGTCATACTACTTACCTCGAACAAGTAAAGTTCATATGCTCTCCTGGTTTTTAGTTTTATATATTTATGTGTGTCATTTATTAGTGTACAGATTACGAAGAGAATATATATTGGTTGTAGGTCTAGTATAGTTCGCCAATGTTTTCTACAACACAGCCTGGTTCACCGGATTTTCTTTCGACTAATGTACCGATCTCGTAGACAGTTTCCTTTGCTTCTTTTAGTAATGCTTTGACGGCCTCGGCGTTTTCCTTCTTGACAATCAATACCATACCAACACCCATGTTCAGGGTCTTTAAGATGTCATCGATCGGCACATTACCAGCCTTACCGAACCATCTGAATACTTCTGGGACGGTCCAAGTCGACATATCGACCTTGGCTTGTAGGTGTTTTGGCAGAGCTCTTGGAATGTTTTCAACCAGACCACCACCCGTAATGTGAGCCAAACCAAGAATCAATTTTTGTCTTATAGAAGGCAATAGTTGCTTGACGTAAATCTTGGTTGGAACCAATGCACCTTGACCCAGGGTCACGGAGGTGTCCCATGGGCATGGATCATCCCAGGAGAGTCCCGTATGCTTGATAACCTTTCTGACCAAGGAGAACCCATTTGAATGGATACCATCGGATGCTAGACCTAGCAAGACATTGCCAGCTTCCATGTCTTCGATTTTTGGTAAGACTGCGTTCTTATGGACTGCACCAACCGCAGTACCGTTTGTGTCGTAATGACCAACAGGGTACATGCCTGGCATTTCGGAGGTTTCACCACCGACTAGTGCACATCCGGATTGGATACATCCGTCTGCTACCCCCGATACGAAATCGGAAGCAACCTTAATATCTAAAGCACCTGTGGCGAAGTAGTCCAGGAACATCAATGGCTCAGCACCTTGTACGACTAGATCGTTGACATTCATTGCTACCAGATCGATACCGACGGTGTCGTGGATATTGGTCTCCTGGGCAATGATCAACTTGGTACCAACACCATCAGTTGCTGCGACAAGGAGGGTATCGTTTGTGTTGTAACCTGCTTGTTCCAGGTCGAACAGACCACCGAAACCACCAATGTCAGAGTCTGTACCAGGTCTGGAGGTTGACTTAACCTTGTCCTTGATCTTCTGGACAAATAGGTTACCATTGTCAACAGAGACACCGGAGTCTGCATATGTGATCGAGGTCTTTGCGTGTGCAGCCGAGTCCTTGAATGCACGGTGTGCAATATCCTTTCTGAAGTACTTGCCCTTGAAGTCGATTGCTTCAATGGCAACATATGCTTTATCGACTGCTTGTCTTAGGGTTGGGGCAATGGCGGTGGCTGCGATGACTCTACCGCCAGATGTGACTAAATCTCCGTCTGAGTCGACTTTCGTGCCGGCATGGAACACAAACGAATCACTTGGTAATTTGCTGTCATCGATTGTGATCTTGTCATCCTTTTTGTATGCTTCTGGATAACCTTCTGCGGCAAGCACGACTGTTGTTGAGTAGTAGTTGTCCTTTATCTTGATGTCGACGGAATCTAGTCTGTGCTCAGCAGCAGCTAGGAAAACCTGGGCCAGGTCTGTATCATCTGACAACAAAGGCAGGATAGTTTGGGTTTCCGGGTCACCAAATCTGACATTGTACTCTAGCACCTTTGGACCGGTGCTTGTAAGAATTATTCCGGTGAATAGGACACCGACAAATGGTAAAGCGTCCTTTCTTAGACCATCGATAGTTGGCTTAATAATCTCTGCATCTATTTGCTTCAATAACTTTGGTGTCGCGACAGGAGCTGGAGCATACGCACCCATTCCACCAGTGTTCAAACCAGTGTCATCTTCACCTATTCTCTTGTGATCCTGTGCTGCAGGTAGATTATAGTACGAGTATCCGTCTGAAATCGTCAAAATTGAAATCTCTTGGCCTTCCAAGAATTCCTCAATGACGATCGAATCACCGGCATCCCCGAACTGCTTGTCGACCATGATCTTAGTCAACGCATCAACCGCTTCCTTGTTGTTTTCTGGGATGATGACACCCTTTCCGGCAGCAATACCATCGGCCTTGATGACTACTTGGGTGTTGCTCTTAAGCAGGTACTCCTTGGCCGCATCAAAACTGCTGAAATTCTCGTAAGCTGCAGTTGGGATGCTGTGCCTCTTCATAAAGTCCTTTGCAAACACCTTTGAGCCTTCCATGACGGATGCCTTTGCTGAGGGACCGAAAACTGGAATACCGATATCGTTGAACACAGTGGTGATACCGTCCACAAGGGGTTGTTCTGGGCCTGGAATCACCAAGCCAATCTTGTTTTCCCTGGCAAACTTCTGCAGAGCGCCAAAGTTCGCTGGGGTAGGATCTATTGGGGTTGGTAGGGTGGAAACCTTTGATAGACCCCGAGTGCCACCATTGCCAGGGGTGACAAATATCTTGTTCACGGTAGGAGATTGCGACAATTTCCAGAGCAGGGCATGTTCTCTGCCCCCGTTACCTAGGACAAGGATATTTAAAGACATGTTTTGTTAGTAGATGGAGTGTTTGGGGTTGGTATTGGAGTTGGTTTCGTTCCGATGTGCAATATTGATCAACGGGGCAGGCCTTATCAGGAGGAATAAAAGGGTATTGCAAAAACTGAGAAATGTAAGATTCTTAAATATAGCTAGCAAAGGAGAGTAAACTGCTGAAACGGAGTCTGAACTACTGATCGCGTGCTTGTGGTCCTGTACAATGCAACGCCCATTCAGAACAAACCCTCGAGCCGATGATTAATTAATCGAGAGGTTTATTAATCAAACTGAAATATCGAGAAGATTGATTCTGCAGCGGTGACTTCTTCGCGGTTTCTGCGGAAAAGAAGTCAGTAGGAGTTTGGCTAGTCGTGGGACGTGATATTGAGGGTTGGCGAGGTTTTAAGCTGTAGGATGCGGTCGTGAAGCTGGTCGATGTAATCTAGAAGAGTACCAGGATGAGTGTGGTTGGTATGGTGGGTCTGGTAGGCGTGCTGCTCTGTGTTCTGTGTGTTTTGTGCTGGTGTTGCTGTGTTGGAAGCATTTCGAGGTGATCGATTTATTTGCCACCAGTAAAAAATGTCACACGGTATTTGATCGTGATGGCAGTAAAGAAACCACTGGCAGAAGGTGTATCAAGAGTGCAATGAGTGTGAGAGGAGTGTCTAGGGTACCCCCGTTTATGGGTGGTCCACATATGAAGAATTCGTTTAGGTTGAGGCATGGTGCGAGGCGGCATATCAGCTTGAACGCAGAGCTGTCAGCAGCATTGGGCCGATTGCCAAGGGCCGATGTGGTCGTTGTTGGTGCAGGCCATGCTGGATGTGAGGCAGCAGCAGCTTCAGCAAGGTCCGGAGCTCAGACTGTGCTGGTTACACCACAGTTGGATAAGATCGGCACCTGCTCGTGCAACCCGTCCATGGGAGGTGTCGGGAAGGGCACTCTGTTGAGAGAGGTTGATTCACTCGATGGTGTAGCAGCACGGGTCACTGACAAATCTGGCATCCAGTTTAAGATGCTAAATAGGAGCAAAGGCGCTGCTGTATGGGGACCCAGGGCACAGATTGACAGGAAATTGTATCTGCGGGAGATGCAGAACGAGCTGGACAATTACCCAAATTTGTCCCTACTACAGGGAAAGGTCAAGGATTTGATCATCGACACTGCTAGGAAGTCTATTAGTGGAGTTATTTTGAACGATGGCTCCATCCTGGCGGCCAGTAGAGTCGTGATAACAACAGGGACCTTCCTTGGGGGAGAAATTCACATCGGACTCGAGAGGTTTCCCGCAGGCAGATTTAACGAACCGCCAACGCTAGGTATCAGTGACACTCTGGCACAGGCGGGATTCAAGCTAGGGAGGTTGAAGACTGGTACCCCGGCGAGGCTGGATGCCTCAACCATAGATTTCCGCAACCTTGAGAAGCAATACGGAGACGAATCGCCATACCCAATGAGTTACATGAACGAAGAAGTTTCGATCAGGGATCAAGTCTTATGCTACGGGACAAGAACCACACAAGCGTTGCATGACTATTTGAAATCAAATTTAGACAAAAGTATCCACATAAGAGAGACTGTTAAAGGGCCGCGATACTGTCCCTCTATCGAGGCCAAAATTCTGAGGTTCGCAGATAGGGACTCTCACAAGATCTGGCTAGAGCCTGAGGGATTGGATTCAAACACAATCTACCCGAATGGGATATCCAATTCGATGCCAGAGGACGTTCAAATCAAGATGATGCAAATGATTCCCGGCCTGGAAAATGTAAAAATACTACAACCAGCATACGGTGTAGAGTACGACTATATCGACCCAAGACAACTGAAACAGACATTAGAGACTAAGTTGGTGTCCGGTCTGTACCTTGCTGGTCAGATTAACGGTACTACAGGGTACGAGGAAGCATGTGCTCAAGGATGCATTGCGGGGATTAATGCGGGTCTCTCTGCACTAGAGAAACCAAGACTGCTGAAATTGACAAGGTCAGACGGTTATATCGGTGTCCTGATCGATGATTTGATAACAAAGGGCATAGAAGAACCTTATAGAATGTTTACTTCTAGGTCTGAGTTCAGAATCACTGTCAGGGCCGACAATGCCAACTTCAGACTGACTGAATTAGGGTATGGGTTGGGAGTTGTAGGTGAGAAAAGATGGTCTGCTTTCAAGGACAGCAGAGCCTCTTATACCAATATAGTCTCGAAATTGTCAAAGTTGAATTGTAACTCTGATACATGGTCCAGCAAATTGAACATACAGGTCGCACCCTCATCACTGAACCGTTCTGCATGGGAGATGTTCAGGTTTAATGGTGTCACCTTAGAGAGGCTCGTAGACGCGTTCCCCGAGTTGGACATCGACCTCACAGAGACCTCGAAACATGTGGCATTGACAGTCAACGTCCAGGGTAAATACAACCCTTATATCACAAAGCAGAACCAATTCATCAGGGCCTTCCAAGCAGACGAACAGCTTGCACTGCGGCCCGATTTCGACTACACGACCATTCCAAGCATGTCGTCTGAATGTAAAATGCTGCTCAACACAGTTCGTCCAACGACAATCGGCCAGGCAAGAAGAATCCAAGGCATCACACCAGCAGCGCTGTTCGAGCTGTACAGACTAATCAACAGCCAGCCGCATAGTGGAGCATAGTGGGTCCCGCTTCCCTCCCACCTGCACCATCCCCTTGCAATCACACCACGTATATAGACTCAAACACAACTGCAAATAAAAATACAAACATAAGTACAAATACAACTGCATACTGCAAGCCTAGCGACCCTTATTATCCTGAAACGGCCGGGCCAATCACGTGCCATGTGACAGTTACCCGGGGATTCGCCCGGCCGTGACAAATTTTTGTAGCAAAACACGAAATAAGGGAGAATGGCTTGTTTATCATTAAATAGTGGAATGGTTGTGCATGGAGGAGATGGGATGGCCTGTTCGTGTAACTGCTGTTTGGATCCGGTAGTTAGTATATCATAGAAGCAATCTGTCATATCTCTATTGTGCACACATCTTTGAAAGCGTCAAAAGTTGTTTCCTCGAGGATTATTATTATTTTTTGAATAGATTAGGATAATATTGTATATAAGTGCATGCTAGCAAGATTGAAGATGAATGAGAATGAAGAGAATTATCGATCTTTAGATGCTGATCTAGTTCAAAATTCGAGAACAGGTGTGAATCTGCCCAGCAGCCAGAATTTATTCCAAGAAAAATTGAACATGGACACAGCTAACCAATCAGAAATATACCTGTATAATCAATTGAATAATTCAATATTAAACACGGACACAGCCCCAAATTCCAATGCAAATAAAAATGATATCCAGGGGTCAGCCCAAAATGTGCCGCCGCCTCTCGATGCCCAACAGGCTGCAGATTCGTACCAGGTTGCCCAAAGTATCCAGGCAAGTGCGGCTGGTTTGACAGAGAGCGTTTTGAAACAGTCTGATACTCTGGTTCAAGATCAAAACATCGATAAATTAGGTGATGGTGGTGATAGCCAAAATAGATATCAACAGATGAAGCAGGTTTCAGATACACGGACGCTGGAAGAGAACCTAGCTGACGAGTTCAATACAAATATAGATTCTAACAATAATCTTCAGGAGAGCAAAAGTGAAACTGTGACCGACCAGCCGTTTTATGTAAATGCAAAACAATATTATAGAATATTAAAGAGAAGATACGCAAGAGCCAAATTGGAAGAGAATTTAAGAATATCGAGGGAAAGAAAACCATATCTGCATGAATCTCGACATAAGCATGCAATGAGGAGACCGAGAGGTCAAGGTGGTCGATTCTTGACAGCTGCAGAAATTGAAGCCCTGAAGGAAAAAGAGCCCAGTCTGGATGATGATACTAAGACCAACACAACTGACGACAAGCAACATAGAAATGATCCAAAACAATCACCACAGGAATCTTCAAAAGATGTTAAAAAAGAAAATGATACAAGTTCATACACGTTAGAAAAAGAGCAGGGAAATAAGTCTGATGCAAAGAGCAGTGAAGATCAAGCTGGAAAGGACGAATTTCAAAAGAATGAGCCAAAGCCCCAGTCACCACAGTCTTCAGGCGCTGACCATCAAAACGATGAAAACGAAGATGTAGCGACCACCGAAACCAAATAATCTTGACCACAAGATACAAATTCAGTAATATTATTCCCGCAAGTTATACCACTTACTCTCTTTCTTCAGTTCTGTAATTTTTTAAAAAAGTTGTTAATATTTGGAATACAAAATTTTGAAAGATCTTCCGTTTGATGTTGTACATATATACATATGTTTTAATTATTAATAATTAATTGATTTAAGCCTAACTGTGTATCATTGTCCAGTTGGGGTAAAATCGTATTTGTGAAATTAACACCAGATAAGGTAACGTATTTCTGTAATGACTGTGCAATGAATCTTTTCAACCCATCTGTTAAATCGATTTCAGGCAGTGGGTCGATTGGTTTCTCTGCCACACTAGCTAATCTACTGAATGATGAGCCAAATGTTGAAATCTCCTCAAGGTTATCAAGATCGATGAAGTCACTCTTTAGGTTGGCAATATTTTCAGATAGTGTGGTCTTGACAATAGACTCTATCGTTCTTGGTATCAAGGCAGAATATGTACTTGAAAATAATGATCCTTCTGTAACCATCTTAACCATGCCCAGTAGTGCAATCTTACGGTCTAGTAAGTTACCTATCGTTGGTAATGTTGGCACAATAAAATTACCCCAAATCTGTGAAAATAATCCATTCTGAACTTCATCGATGAATTGAACAACAAAATCTGGACCAAGTTTCCATGAAATAAGACCAAAAAATACAGTCAATTTTTTAACGTATCTTTCGGTCTTTGAACTCTGCAGACGCTGTAGTAATAGCACCGCGATTTGCTTCAAGAATGGTTTCAGTTGTTCAGGGTTAATAGTTAACATTATAACATCTAAAAGTTCGAAACCGTGAACTTCGTAGGCTTTGGATGCAATTAATCTTTGGAAAACACCAAGAACCGGCACTAAGTCTGAGAAAATGGTAGGGTCCGTTTGAATTAGATCTTTTAGAAGTCTTGTAACAGCAGGAATATTACCCTTTAATTCCCAAATCGATGGTGACAACAAAGGTTGAGCAATTTGTTTAACACTATCTGGAACAGATGGTAGTTTTTCAACACCATACGCAATTAATTGGAAAACATATGGAATAAACTCTTGGATATCCTCAGAAAGTATATGTAAGAATGTCGGCATCACAGATTCCATTAACATTGGCAATGTCTGAACCGATGAGTATGATAATATGGATCCAATAGATA
>PPOD03000303.1:136982-147110 GCA_003708425.3 Jamesozyma rosinii
CTCAGAAAGTATATGTAAGAATGTCGGCATCACAGATTCCATTAACATTGGCAATGTCTGAACCGATGAGTATGATAATATGGATCCAATAGATTCGAATGTATAATGAGTGAATCTTGGGTTGGATGGATTCTTGGAGATGATATTTACTATATTGATCAATTGTCCTAATAGTTCAGGGAAAATTGGTTCAATAGAATTTTCAGCTGTTTGTAATACTCTAAAAATTGCCTTCATCAGGAACTCATTTTCAGCTAACTTTTCTGGTGATGTACCTTGCTTCAATATTAGGGATATTAAATTCTTTAGCAAAACTTCTGAATTATTGCTTAAATCGTTTTTATTAAATATGAAATTTTGTGATGTGTTAGACTCCCTAATGGTCAATATTCTTTCGATTGTAACAGCGGCATATGTGTACACGACATACTCATCACTACTTAAGAACTCACCAAGCAATGGTAAAATTTGGATTAACTGTTCTTTGCTCAATTGGTTTCTAAAGACATAGATGAATTTGATGGCATCCACTCTTAAGATTGTGTGTTGGACATTATTTGTCAAATCAGGTACTATTTGAGTTTTGAAAAAATCAACAACATCCAGTAATACGTTTGTAGATGACACACCAGAACTAGTTGTGTGACCATTAATGGCCAATGCAGTGAATAAATAAATGAAGAGATCTTTATATTTCCAGAACTCCTTTGGATTCGATAGGTACTGTTCAAAAACCTTTTTCATATGTGTCATGAAGATGTTTGTCACTAGGGTATTGTTTTTATCTTTCAATTCATTCAAAAAATCAGTACATGCTCTTCTTCTAGTGTCCGCATCTGAACCTTCTAAATCTCTACGGATATACTCAATAGGGTCATCTTCGAATAATTCGATATCTGATTCACGTAATGTGACGTTAGGCAAAATTATCTGCTCGGTAATATTATTCATTGCTTCTTCATTATTGAAGATTTCAAAGTATTTTGGATTACGTGATACAGCGGTTAAAAATGCCAAGGACTTGGAAACCAAGATATCATACTTTGGTTCCGTTGAGATAGATGTTAGTAACTGCCATGTTATTTGGATAAATTCATTGATCATAGGGCCGAACACATCTTCGTATCTCGTAGTGTACAGCTGAACAACTTCTTGGATAGCAGATTTAATTTTAGTAACAACATCTATATGGTCAGGGTCATCTGGATCTTCCAATAAAGTATTTGAATATGCCAAGTATTTGTGTAGGATTCCCATGCCTGTTTGAATATTATCTTCAAAAAATTCTGGGATATCTTGACAATTCAAGTCATAGTATAGTTTAACCAACACCAACAAAACATCCATCAAAATAGTTAATTGCGGGATATTGTTTTGGTTCTCAGAGATTTGTGTATCCACAGTTTTCAATAGGTCTAAGAATGGTGCCGAAAACTTATCTAAAACTAGTTTTATTTCTAAAAACAGATCGTCAGATCTGAATAGAGGTCTCCATCTTTTGAAAATGGAATGTGCAACAATCAAAACACCCTTGTTTAAAATCATGTCATCAGGAGATAGTCTGGATACCAAGTCATCCAAGAAATTTGGCCAGTTGTTTGGAAAATCAGAGTCTGCAATGATCGAAATGGCCTCACCGATTTGGACTTGCAAATTGTTTGGCAAAGTAATCATCAAAGGAACAATCTCCTTCTTTATTAGTTCAACGTTGGATGCTGATAACAGGTGGTTGCCATTCTCATCGACCCATTTTCTCTTCAAAAAGTTCTTGAAAAATAGAGCACCAGCCAGCCTGGTAGAAACTGGTAGATTTTTAGAAGCAACCACATGCAAAAGGGTCAGTCCAAATCCATCTTGGGTCTCAAGTTCCTTTAGACTTCTTTCGGCTAATTTTGCAGTTGAAGCAACAACCGATTCAGACAACAGCTTAGAGACAGTTTCTAAATCAGACATGGTTCATGAATATTCTAATTCCAGTGGTACAATAGTATGAAAATATCAACGAGATCACTTTATTCTAGTGGGCTTGTCCCTGTGCAACCAATTAGTACCACGTTGAAAAATAGCACACTTCTTCATGGAAAAGAAATATTTCGATCTCTTCTCTATTTTTTTTTCTATTTTCTGAAACGAAAATTTCTAAAATTGGGCACGATAATTGGTCACGTGCTAATTAGCAAACACGGTCTGGAGAGAGTAGTTATCTGATAGTGAATCTGGTAAACGAATTGCTGCTCTGTCTGTATGGTTCGTCTTTGCTTTCCTCTTTCTTATGTGTTCTAGTTGAGGGTGTATATGCCCTTATACCACGGAGATGTGTGTCTTTCCCATTCTCATGATTAATCGGGAAAACCAGTCTGAGAAATTGGCATTTCATGAGGGCATCAGGCCTGTTATCCTCGAATGTTATCCCAATCCAGCCATTCATATTGTCTACAACAAATGTTTTGTAGAATACCGCATCTTTTGGACTGTGCCCAACATACATTTTAAATAACTTTGGAGTGTATGATTCGTCTGCATTGATTGAAAAGTAAATGGCCAGCAGCGAAATGTTCATAGTTCTGCTGAAGTAAATGTCTATCTCATGTGGTTGTCCCCCATCACTCTGCCAGTATGAGTCTGGATTGTCATTAAGAACATTGTCTATCGGGTTTCCAATTTTACTGGATGAAGCTTTCCACAGCCCTACATTACTAACATTCAGTAGGTTTTCATTGTCTAGGATCTTTAATCCTTCTTTGAAGGGCATGTGCTGTTTGGTTTGGTTAATATCCGGATAATCCGCTTCGTTTCCAAATCGGTTGATATATATCCGATGAAGATGAGCTTTAGAGCTTGTATCATCCAATTTCTCACATCTTGCCTTCTTTTGTTTGGCCAGTCCCAATGCTTCGACTGGAGCCAGCCTGTTTAGGATTTCTTGATGATTGTTTGATTTCATTCTTAGATCTCTAGGTTTTTTGACGAACCTCTCTCTCTATATAATGCTTTATATATTCTTTCCTTGATGGCGATCATCATTTTAAGAAGCCTATTTTTATTGTTTTTTGCACGCCTGCAATTTAGAACCGTAGTATGTTTTCTTCTGTCACAAACTTACTGTGAAATTCACAATAGAATAGTCAATTATGTAGAGTTAAGAGAGTCTAATATTATTGAAGAATAAGGGTGTAAGTTTATACATTTTTGTCAATCTTGTATATAATCGAGTGTTAAGGCTTTTCTATCCAAGGCAATCATCTACAAGTGTGCCAATCCATCCATCTGTAGAGAGGATGTTCTTGGTGTCATCAATGATTTGTTTTCTTCTTACCAGCCCTGATTTGAATTCTATATAGGATTGCAGCTTCCCACTTTGGTCATTTTGAATTTGTAAAAAGAGTTTCCACTGTGCTGACCTACTAACTATGGGGTTGCAATTCTTTCGCAGAGGCTTACTTCCTTTAGTATAGAACCCATTTTTTACTCCATTCAAGATAACTTCTTCAATACTGGCATTGTTATCAATAAACAGTTTCACCGAGCTGGATGCACTAGGATCATCATTATCAGTCGCCTTATCGTCTGTAAATTTTCTTGAGCAAGTCAATATTTTAAAACTTGTCACTGGATGGGTTGAATTCTCAAGTCTTTTATTAAAGCATCTATCAAGGTTATTCAAGTCTGTTGAATTTAAATTTGGAATCACTAAGTAATCAAGGTAGACCGGCTCTCTCATTAGACTCCATGTCATGCAGTTTAGCATCGAGCGTGTTTGATAGATGCATAATTTATCCGAGCACGATTTGGACAGCGAAATCTTTGAATCGTATCTTCCAGGTTTTGATCTAACATATCCAATCTTGTTATAATTTATTCTTCCTCTCAGAATTGTACGGTTTCCAGGAGCAAGATACTGAAAAGGGTCATCCTCCTCTATATTCAACTCATTCTCTTGACTGTTTAAACCTTCAAGAGAATGCATACTAGAATCACCACAAGGTAACCTAGAAATGTATAATGCAAATTTCCACTTTGTTAGCATTCTGAAAGAAATTCTTCCTTCAGATGGCTCTATCAAATCCGAATCCTGACCACTTTGGATGCCTGCTATGTGTTTCAGAAGCACCGAGTTGAACCCTCTAATAGCCAAGACCTCAGCATGGCAATCATGGACCATATTTCCAGCACTTCTTTGAATCTCTTCATCAGGTAACGCCTTGACACCGGTTGCTAGCGAAATGATTCGAAATTTGTCATTAATTTCATCAACTGCTACTATGCCTGCTAGCACAGTCCATTCTTTCACACCATTAGATCGGACCGTTGGCTTACTTGCTGGTTTTAATTTGTAATACTCTGCGGTAAGTAAAGATTCAACTTGATCTCCAATATCATTCGTCATAAAGCAAGCTTTTTCCTCGTGCTCGTCTATGCTATGTACACACAGACTCCCCATTGCAAGATTTGAAATACTGAAAATAATTTTTTGTTTTCATATTCAACCATGCCAATACAGGTGATACTAGACTTTACCAAACCATAAAACACAGCAAATGAAGATTATCTAAGCTACTATGAATTAGATAAACATGAACTCTATTCTAAACATTACAATTATATATTTATGGAGGTAAACAAATTCACAAGCCGTAGAGATTGCAGACTAAAGCGCCATTTCAATATATGTACGTTTCAGATATCGATCTTTAAATCAATGTCAAGTCCACTTACAATCTTTTCTAGACCACCGAGGCGTCTAAATTCAGCAAGAAGAAGCTCTTTATCCTTTAGAGCTTTTGCAGCTTCATTCTCTTCCAATTTCTTTAGACGAGCAAGTTCTTTAGCCTTTTCATTTTCTTCTTTTTGGACATCTTGGTAGTAGATCTTAGTTCTGGTCTTTAGCCTGCTGAAAGGATCACTCTTAGAATCTCTGGTTATGTCCTCAGTTTTAACGTAGTCTACATTTTTCACCTTATCCATATTTACTTTTCTGTTTTTCGATGTTAAGGCACCTAATTTCTTTGTACCAGCCTGGTCGTTCTCATGGTGCTTTTCGTACAAATTCATTCTCTTTTCAAAATTCCTTAATTGCGTAGAGTATTTTGCTGTGTCCCTTTCGTTATTTGTTTCACGAGCATATTGCAACTTACTCTTCAAAACTGTCTTTTCTATAACTGCATTTGTGCCTGATAGTTTCTTGTTAAACAACATTCTATTCCGGACTATTTCGTCAGTTAGTTTTTCGGTCAATGGTTCAGCAATGAAGGAGACTAGTTCTTTAGATTTACTATTCAAAGAATAAACTGAAGGTTTGGAAATATGGGAATTGTCCAGGTATCTGATATACCTTTCGTATTCTTGTGCGGTGATCAAACCATCACTGAAGAAATTCATTTGGAAAACTTTTCTGTCCTTACCTTGTGTTACACCAAAATATTGATTTGTGAAGAAATTCCCCATGTTATATGGCTTTTGTAAAAAGACTCTTTCGATTTTCACCATACGGTAGTTAGTTTGTCCTGTACGTTTATCAACACCTACATTGACTTTACCATAACATCCTTTAATGATATCATTAAAGCCGGGATAAAAACAGAATTTTGCAACGAAGGAACGCCCTATTCTTAATTTGTTGAAATCACTGATTTCAGAATCTCTGCTCGTATCTTCTTCAGCCCACTCCACTTCCTCTTTATCACCATATTGTGATTTTCTATTATAAGGATTATAGTCCTCTTCGTCATCATCTTTGTATTCGTCATCTTCATCGCCCTTGTAGTCATATTCATCGTAAGCTTCCTCTTCTGCATCCTCATCTTCAAAGTCGTCGTCATCGTCTGAGTAACGATGAGACTGGTTCTTTTTCTCTCTTTGTCTCTTTAATTGGGATAATTTAGATTCCTTAAGATCTGAGTGGCCAGTGGTATGAGAAGTTCTATTTGAAGTACGAGTCTTCTTGCCCTCTTGTTGTTTGTTTCTTTCTTGTTGTCTCTGGAGACCTCTGTTACGGTCTCTAAATAATTTTCTTTCTTGGTATTTCCTCATGGTTTGAGATCTCTCAAAAAGCAACGTTTCACGTTCCATTTCAGGTAATGACTCTAGATGTTCACGATCGTTTTCATCTTTATACTTTCCTTCCAAAGGAAATGGATTTGTTTCCTCCGGTTCTTCTTGATCGGCTCCCATATCATCGTCATCGCTAAACCCTAGAGCTGCGGGATCATAGTCGTCTTCTTCGTCATCACTAGTAGCTTCAATTCTTCTCTTCTTTGACGATGAGTTTTCTGACTGCTTCGTTCTTTTGAAAGCCGTGGTTAGGACTTCGTCCTCTTCATCTTCATCAACACCGGCTAAGGCCAATAAATCCTCATCAATATCAGACATTGTAAATTAAATGCAATTCCACTAGAATATCTGGATAGGTATCTTCGTTCCGTACTTTCTATTGATCCTTACTCTAAGATCGAATTCTAACGTTGTAGCTTCTTGAACTTCCTTTTATTTTCCATAGTGAAGAAACAAATACACATTGTAGTTTCAGTAATTTTTGGTAAAAAAATTCTTTTGGACGAACAAGATTACCCGGCTTATACACAGTAATATGAATAAACCAAATTCTATATATTATATTGAAAATGTAAACTGTGCTACCAGCAGAATAACTAGAGAACAGTTATATGTAGTATGTACATATGTGCGTAGTAAAAAAAAAAAGGAGACTAAAGAGTAAATCAGATTTCATAAACTAATTTACTTCTTAGCACCGTATTTGTTGACGGCCTTACCATCTGGGATAGTAAAGAAGGTGTATGGCTTACCATCCTTTGGTAGAGCGTCTAATCTGAAGTAACCCTTTCTTTCGAATTGGATAATATCACCGACCTTCATGTCCTTGACATTCAAGTCACCGATAGCATCGGTGTGGAATTCGGTTGTTGGAGTCAAGAAGTCTTCGAAACTTTCACCTTCTTCGATCTTATCTTTGTTTAGTAAGTGGTCGAAATCAACTAAATCGACTGGAACGACATCATCGGTGTCAGCTAACCAGGTTAACTTGTGCTTGGTCTTCTTGAAATCACCTTCTAAGTGTAATTTAGCTTCCATGGAACCGTCAGCATTCTTCTTGGTAATGATGACATTACCCCAGTCCATTAAGGTAACTTCTTCGTTGTCAGTTAGCAAGTCTGCGTCTTCCTTGTCAATGACGATGTCTTTGTAGTAAATAACCTTCTTTTCACCGACTTCAGGATTCTTCTTGTGCTTTGGCTTCATTTCGATCTTTGGAGTTTGTGGAACACCCTCACCCTCTAAGTGAATCTTGACAGGGTTAACAACAGCAGTGTGTCTAGGAGCAATTGGGTCAATAACCTTCTTGTTGAAAGCCCAAATTAAGTTCCACTCTAAGTTGATGACGTTTCTGGATGGACCTTGAGATAAAACGAAGTTTCTTAAACCTTCGACAGTCATACCTCTTCTTCTAACACCTCTGACGGTTGGGAATCTTGGATCGTCCCAGTTGGAAACTAAGTCCTTGTCAACCATCCATTGTAGCTTTCTCTTGGATAGTAAAGTTCTGACGAAATTAACACGAGCGAAATCCCAAATGTGGACCTTTCTTAACTTTAGGTTTTCCAACATCCAATCGTACTGAGCGTTACGGTCTCTGTATTCAATGGTACGCAAAGCATGGGTGACACCTTCTAGAGAATCAACAATTGGAACACAGAAATCGTAGGTTGGGTAGATCTTCCAAGCAGTACCGGTTCTGTGATGAGGAGTTAGGTTGCATCTGTAGATGACAGGGTCTCTTAAAGTTTTGTTTAAGGCAGCGTAGTCAATCTTGGCACGGACACAGTTCTTCAAACCTTCTTCGGTACCATTCTTCATCTCTTCAGTGAAGATTCTTAAGTTCTCTTCAACAGTACGGTCTCTTCTGGCAGAAGCAATACCGTCCATACGTTCTTCTCTCATCTTCTCGGTTGGAGTGTCATCACAGTAGGCGATACCATCCTTGATTGCTTGGACACAGATGTCGTACATTTCTTGGAAGTAGTCGGATGAGAAGGTTAGCTTGTCACCCTTGATGCCTAGAAGTTCCAAATCCTCAATAATGGAGTCTTGGAATTCTTCTTTTTCCTTGGAAGGGTTGGTATCATCGAATCTAATAATCAATTTACCCTTATATTCTTGGGCAAAATACTGGTTTAATAGAGCGGCCTTAGCATGTCCGATATGCAAGTATCCAGATGGTTCCGGTGGGAAACGAGTGACGACTTGACCCATAGCGGCATCTGGTAAGTCGATTTCGAAGTTGGCCTTGTGGACATCCTTCTTCTTACCAGCAGTGGATGCTTTCTTCAATTCTTGTAGAGATTTGGTCAAGAATTCATGAGCACCACCAAAGATTGGGTCTAGTTCGAATAGAGTGTACCAACGGGAAACATTGACATCGACCTTGTTCTTGATGATTGATCCAACCATACCGTTGGATCTTAGGGCACCCCAGCAGGCAATATCAGCTGCAGAGTATTTTAAACCGCCAAGAATGAATGTTCTTAGGTTTAAGTGCGCATCTAGGGCTTCTAAGGATTGAGCTAACTTTTGGAAGTTCTTAATGACAAATTCCTCAGAGGCAACCTTTGTCCATTTGGCGACTTCATCTTTGGAACCTTCAGTGAAGCACTCTGGGAAGGCAGCGATGATCTTTTCAAAAGACTCTTCAGCAGAACCGTTGAAGACAGCGGCAGCAGCCTTTTTGTCATCGACAAATTCAACAGTGATAGTGTTTGGCTTAGTGTTGTTAACAATACGAGCAGCGATTAAAGCGGCATAAGCAACAATTGGTGCTTTACCATTAATGACTAGAACAGCAGACATATTGGATATATACGTTAGTCTCTGTTTGCACTTTGAATTAAGCAAATGCAATACAAGTGGCAATTCATCTCGTTGGATCCTTCTATATCCTTCGATTTTTTCAGATCTTCGGATTTCTCACTGCGACAAAAAATGGTGAAAATTTGTGTAAAAAGTCCGGGTTAATGGTATTCTGTTCTATAATATGCATTGCAGTTATATTGACAGTATACAGAAAGTGCTCGAGCATATACCAGTCAAAATGGGTACATTGATATCTAAGAGGGTTGTAATTTGCATATGCGAGATTGTTCTTTGTCTGAAAGTTACGAGAAGCCATGAAGGAGGGCATAGGGATTCAATGCATTTCGGCAATCTGGTCTGTAGTGGAATGATAAAGCTGGGTAAATAGTATACAGCAGTTAGAGGGCGAACAGAGTATAGAACGTTTATAGTATAATTGTAGTATAAACTATATACCTATACCTTAACTTCTTATAAGTTTATTCTTCAGGGTTCTTCAATAGAAGGAAAGGAATAGTAATTATATACAGGAGTGGTTCTTAAAATACCTACAAGGTCTTTTAATACTCCAAACTCCTGGGCTTGGGACAGTGAAAAGTTTTCACTGTTCCGGGTTACCCACATCTCGCATATCTACCGAGGTATGCTCAACACTCCCCCAGATTAGTACACTCCCCAGTGTCACTAATCTACTTCGTATCTTCTGGGCTTTCCTTTGCTAGAATAGGATTCATCATCTTACCTACTAGGTATTGCACAGTGGCCCATGGTAATGGCTTGGTAAACATATCAGCAAGGTTGTGCTGAGACTTCACATATTGCGGAATACATAATCCCATCATAGATATTTCATTTAGAAATTTCTTTCTAAATCCAATATGCTTAGATGTGGAATGATCCTCAATGCCAATTGCCGTGGATATTACACTTTTGTTATCTTCATATATGACAATGGAGTTAACAGAGAAATTAAAGTTTTCGAATAGATTCCTGATCCACAATCCTTCTTTGTATGCTTCTACTAGACCAAATAATTCTGCTTCGTATGTTGATAAGGAAACTGATCTTTGCTTCTTAGAGCACCAGGAAATAGGAGTACCATTCCAAGTAAATAGATAACCATATTGGCTTAGTTGGGAATTTCCTGTACCATAACTAGCATCGGAATATCCAATTAGCTCAACTTCTCTATTGTTTGGATATAGAAACTCTAATTTGTAGTGTAAAGTACCTGCAATGTATCTAAGTAATTGCTTCAGTATA
>PPOD03000303.1:147130-160018 GCA_003708425.3 Jamesozyma rosinii
TTCTGGTCTGTAGTGGAATGATAAAGCTGGGTAAATAGTATACAGCAGTTAGAGGGCGAACAGAGTATAGAACGTTTATAGTATAATTGTAGTATAAACTATATACCTATACCTTAACTTCTTATAAGTTTATTCTTCAGGGTTCTTCAATAGAAGGAAAGGAATAGTAATTATATACAGGAGTGGTTCTTAAAATACCTACAAGGTCTTTTAATACTCCAAACTCCTGGGCTTGGGACAGTGAAAAGTTTTCACTGTTCCGGGTTACCCACATCTCGCATATCTACCGAGGTATGCTCAACAATGCAAATTCTATCATGTTTCACGAAGTCATATATGCCTTATGAAATCACTGAAAAATTTCTTGTAGTGATGAGATGAGATGCTGTTCCGACTTATACATGGTTGCTTGGCAGTGATTATTGAAATATAGGAGTCGAAGAAGAGTGTATATATTGTCAAATTTGTTGAGAATAGCAGAATTATTAGGAAATATGGCCATTACTGCAAACTTATTTGTTAATCAGAAGGGCTCAACGACAGCGTTGAAACAGCCAAAGGAAATCGGCTTCTACTCGAGAACACAGACAGATGAGTTTTTGCCCCAAGATGAGTCAAATCTGAAATACTTTTACCTCACGAATTCTGATATAGAGAGGAATCTTGATTTGTCAGGTGGTTTAAAGAAATTCAAGAATTGTGAAGAAGCTTTTACTGATGTCAATACGTTGCATGGGATGTTGAAAACTATGCAGTCTCATGAATCACACAAGTCTAAAAGGATAAAGACAGATATTGTTGCTAGGACAGAAACAATAAGAAAGCTGATTCTAACTGCGTTTGATAACGCAAACATAAATCCAATCGATCTAAGGCTTGCCTCCTTTGATGGACAACTTTTCATCAAGGAATTCACCCCAAAAAAGGTTGAATCCTCTGCACCTGATGCCTCATCCATAGGTATTGACATTAGCAAGTACACTGAATATAAGTTTAAAGGCCTTTCGACCTTGCCCCAACCAGTGCAGTTAGTATCGAGGGAATTGTTGGATAAAAGATCAAAAAAGATCTGCAATAATGGTGATAAATTTGTCAATATCGTAAAAACTGGTGTTGGTAGTTCCAAATTACTATTGGCCACTGACATTGACTGTGTCTTTGACTTCCATGAAAGCAATAAGGACAACACAAAGCATTATGCCCAGCTAGAATGTACTTCCATAATTAACACAATTCCAAATACGCGTAAATTTGAAACTGATATCTTTAGAATATGGCTGAAATGTTTCTTAGCAGGAATCCCAAGGGTTATTTGTGGTTTCAGGGATGATAGTTACATGCTGAAGACCGTAGAGGAGTACACAATAAACGAAATTCCGATTTTCCTAAAGGAGAATAATCCAGAAGTCGGAGCTAAATGTCTTGATGCTATAAAATGGTACGGTCTCCTTACAGAGTGGTTGTTGAAGATAATTCCAAGGGATAACGTAAAGACAATAAGGCCATTCAAACTTGTGTTGGCGGATAATCACCTGAAATTAATTGAAATTGAGCAAGGCGATGAAGAATATGCTGATATTGTGGAAGGTGATTCCATCCTATCGAGTGAGTTCAAGGAGTGGAGAGCTTCCCTTGATATGCAATAGCTAGCAATTATCAAGACTGCTGCCCTAATTATATATGTATTAATGCATTCTTGATTGTGTGTCTGTACTACTCTTAGTGTAGTTTTATAAACATGTATGCAACAACCATTATATATCCCTAATAAACTTATATTTACAACCATTATGTATTCTGGTCACCTATACAATATAGGTATAGCCTTCTACTGCTATAGAAAATGAAATATTTTCAAGTCCTGGAATGCATTGTGATAACTGTCTCAATTCTTCAAGTATTACCAATCTCGGGTCTCGTTCCGAATATGCCATTTTCACATGAGTTATGATAATTTTAAGATCTCCTAAACCAGCTGGGTCATTGTATAATGACTTGAGTATGTTTAACTCCTTTAGCAAGAGCTCTGAAGATAAATGACCATATAGCTCTTCTTCACTAACTCCTGACGGGTTTGAGCATTCAATCATTATTGTGCATAGATCCTTTAGCGGAATGCTATTTGCTACAAACTTCCAAGCCTCGTGAAGAAGCTTCTCCTCTTTCACATCCTTATGATCTCTCTCGAGGTCCCCGCATATTACAATTGATTTCCGTGTTATCTTGTTTCGTATTATATATAGGGTGCTGCACACATTGCAATGTGAATCAGATACTTTCGAGCCGTGGTAGACTTTAAAAGGTATGATTTCCCAGTCTGGAAAGCTGGAGCATTGGTGGGAAGCTTGGTTTTTCAAGCATCGTAAGGATAAGCCACCCAGGCTTTTATTTGTTAGTTGTGGCCATATTAGGTCGTTGAAAATATGGTTTTCTAATGCATTTATTGTAAAGTCCAATCCAAAGATAGATTTCTCGGACGCAACAGAGGAGTCGTATACTACTGGGGAATTTATTACCATGCCACTGATATGGTCTACGTGCGGGTGAGTAATGAAATATCCATGGATGTACTGGTATATCGTTAAAGCTTTTTGCGACGTCGATATTTCTAATTTATCCAAATTGGATATTAATGCTGTCGGTAGCCCTGAAATAATGGAATGTTTCATTCCAGGATGAATGAACTTGTCTAGAGGCTCGATATCATTTTCATAAAAACTTTCGATAGTGGTTTTATTTCCCTTAGAGCTGGATACTAGTCTGCATATTGAGCTCAGCCCTACACCGCCATCTATGCAAATTGAATCTAAACCATCATAATTGTATGGCCTTAACATAAAACATTGTGTTGAGCCCTCATATGGGCCTCCTGTTCCACCTAATATTACTACTTCAAAGCTAGCCATTTGCAGTATGAATGTATATATGTGTGTATTCTTTTGTTCGGCTATTTGGGGTTTGTCACTTTGCTGGTATTTATAGCAAATATAATGGTTGGCATAAATTCTCCCCGTGCTTTTTTTCGTTGCTTACTTCTTTTTGATTGTTATAGTGGAAGTCTACAGCGAACCGAAAAATAAAGAGTGATGATGGGCACTATTCATGTGATGAGCGTCATTGAATCTTCAACTTGAGATTCGAATGCATTCGGTATTGTATCGAAAGTGTACACCCCGGTGAACAGATGTAAGTGTATCGTGACAAAAAAGTTGCTTGTGTTGTGCTGATCTAGACGACGAGTATCGGGAGCTGCCCAAGAAGACACCCAGTAATTTCCCTGTGTATGTTGTACATACAAAGTTGTGTTTATATGATTATTGCTTATTTATATATTTATATGCGTGCGTGTGAACTGTTGGAACCAGAGAGTGTCAACCAATCCATCATCAGCACTTATACTTTTTGAGTACCATAACCCCTGATATCCTTGGCAAACCCCCAGTTCATGCCCTCGACTTGCAAGTCCTTCTTGAAGATTAAGCCTTGGTCATTGTCGATAATAGCCAGAGAAAATTTCCTTGAAGAACGTGCATCTCTGTAGTAGAGGATTTTCATACATTCTAGCATGGTTTTCTCTGCTACTTCAAATGACGTCTTTTCAACATCAGATTCACGGTCAACAACACGTCTCAACAGTGGCAGAGCCAAATGGGCACCGAACCCAGTTGCCAAGGTAGGAGAAGTATATGAGACACCGAGCAAGTTAACATACTTTAAAAATGGCTCACCCTTTTCTACACCGGCAACAATTAATGCGTTCCACAATGGATCCATCTTTGATCTACGGTTGTACATGATGGTAGACAGGTATTCAAAGACATAGCTTGGTTGCAAGGCTTCCGAATCATCTGCGTATGAATTATCATAATTGTTATCTATCTGCAGCTCCTCTAAGATACTCTCTATGTGTTGCATGTCGGATATATCACCAGATATCCCCACCACAGTGTTCTTTCCGACAGGTATCAATCTTTCTACATTGTTGAAACGTAGTAAGGAGCCATAAGCCCCTAGGTTGTCTGCTGCAATCATAACACCATTGTCATATTTCATCGATATAACAGAGGTACCAGTAATGATGGGCTGTTGTGTATTCATCGAAGGATAGGCTGGCGCTTCAGAAATTTGCTTGTTGTACTGACCATACATTTCATCGGATGGTCTTCCCCAACTGAACGGATCGTGATTCATCTTGAATTGTTTTATATAAGTAGATGTGATGTGCTTATCTTGCTTAGTGTTACCGATCTATGGTATAAGCGCAGTTGGATGATCTGTTTGACTTATTCAATGCACTTATCCAAGTAGAAATAGTCAAAGAGTTCATGTAACTCAAGAACAGCTTTTGCCAATTCCTCTAATCTTCGTTTTTTTGTTAAGGGTGGCAAAAATATATATCTATGTGCGCATCCGGGTAAATTTGCTTCTATTTCGCCGTTGAAAACTTCACCAACTAGTGTTAATGAGTCTTGAGAGTGTTTGGAGCTGGTGATCCGTTAGGATCTGGAACAGAAGAAGGACGCTCTTTTGATTGGATGTATCCTTCAGTGACACGGCAGTTATGAATTGCGGTAAGGTATAGTTTGAAGTGATTTTTTTGATTAGCAAAGGGTTGAACCCAAGTTTGTCGAGGATTATTTCAAATTCTGTCCTTTTGTTGAAAGAGGACTCTGCATGCTCAGAACCGTACTTCGAGGTGAATGCAACAATCCACCTGGCAATCAGATTGGTATTTGGCATATTATTTTCCAGCTTATTGATGAAATGAGTTTCTATTGGACGTTGGGCCAGGAACACAGGCAGCTTCCAAAACATGTCCGGATCAACTCGTTCAAAGATGTTAGGGTATTCTACTAATAGTATAATCCTGCGAAAGTTGGCCAGTAAATTGACGAGATCGTCTTCATAGAACAATCTTTTATTCTGGGTCACCTGCTGGAATATGTCTATTTCAATCCGGAATACACAAGTCGTGCAATCAATAATAAAATCGCATGGGCAGCTGATGTTTGTATCAATTACCGTTACGTTTTCTTTGCCAGTTAGTTGCAGCAAGATATTACGGTTTTGTTCAATTTTATTCGAATTCAACAAAATCGTCTTGTTACTTGCATCTGAATTAAAGCAAAGCGACTCACCAATGGCAAGATATTTGTCCTGTATGTCCTCTAGCATTGTATTGTTCAATTTTGGTGTTTCCATAGATTGCTCATAAATTCCACTTCTCAGCAGATCGAGGAATTGGCTTTTGTTGCGCTGGGCTGTATTATTTGGCAAATCCTCAAAGTCTGTTTTACGTCTCCTTTTGTTTTCTACAATCGACAGCAATTCATCATCCAAAAATGATCTCCGTTGTGGAACCAGTGATGTATTTATTGAGGAGTTTGTGTTTGTGAATTCTTCTACCACACTCTGGGCAATGTTCGTCGTCGTAATTTGCAAACCACTGCCCAGTAATGTTTCATTTGCAAGAGGTTCATTTGTCCCGTACCTTAAGTTTCCGAAGGTCCTTGTCTCAGAGTCTATTAGGTCCAGATTACTACCTATCAAATGCTTGAATGTGAATTCTCTCTTGAATAAAGGAAATGACTCTAAGTTGATTACTTCTTTGTTTTGCAAATCTGTTATAGTGCAGTTTTTCAATCTTTGAAACGGATTCCAAACCATCTGTTTTACTTGATCCTTGTGTAGTTTCCAGACCATGATTGTATTATGTCTCTTTGCAGTAATTCTTTTGCGTTTCTCAATCATACTAGGATCTTCTTTTTTTATTAATCTTGCTACTGAGAGCTTGTAGAAATCATAGTGGTGAAATTGACTATCAAATAATTCATTGGCCAAATTATTAAATATATTATCTCCATTTATTAATCTCAATTGATGGTGATTCCATGTGTTTAGTGAGATCTGTTTCTTCTTATAAGATTTAATAGAGGGTCGGTTTATTATATTATCCAAGTAAAATTCACTAAGAGAGATGGTATACAATTTCTCAGATTGCATACCGTCAGCCTTATGTGGTGTAAAACGAACTATTTTGGGAATCTTTTCTAACATAATATCGTCAAAGAATTCCTGGAATTTGCTGGTATAGTATTCGAAATGATATATTTTCTTTCTATATCTAGTGGATATTTGGCTAAAATTTTCTAAAGGATCAATTAAATATATTTGTAATATACTATTCCTATTTGAATCCGATTCGTTGTTTATGAAATGCACAGACTGGGAAGTGATGCTTTTTCTCAGTTGTTTAAAGATTTCTCTGCAATCTATGTCTAGATAAAGTTTTTCTTTGATATTCGGTATATTCTTTCTATTGTTTAACGATTCATAATCTATTTCCCATGACTGGTAGCCCAATTGTACTTTTTTCCCTATATACATGCTGGGCAGTGACAGAAGAAGTGAGTTGAGTTCGTATTGCGAAATCATGGTATTTCGATCTCTCCTTTTCAATCTTTTTCCAAGCACCCTTGTAGAATACTTCATTTTCATTATTTTTAATATATTCTTGAATATTTTTTGTTCTTGCTTATTGAGGACTAGACACTCTATGTTGGACAACTTTATTGGATAGCCGCCTTCATCATAATCCAAATTGGATACATTACTAGAGAAAACCTCCCAATACTCAAAAACCATTCTTGATTAGTGATTTATTAGAGTTTTGTCCTTGAGAAGATGTGTATTGAACAAACTGAACCCCAAAGAATATTTATTCATCATTATTTGTGTAATTATATTTTTATATATCTTCATGTCCATTTTGTTTATAATTTTTTTTATTACTTACGGTTGTAACCTTTCACCAAAATATAAAAAAATATGTATATATAGTTGTATTCCAAATATCACAAACAATCCCTTTAATACTTTCAATAATTACTAAAATATTACATACCATATAAATAAAGTATAAAAGAAAAACCTGACTCACTTTATTTCACTATTACCCATGTCCTCATCGTCTGAAATTATTTCTAATAATTCGTCAGAATCTGTCTCTATCACACTAACTTGCTCGCCTCCTACAATCTCCTTTGGACTTTGACCTTTATCCAGGTCCATAACAACTACGTTTGTGCTGCTTGCGGTATGAGAGTAATTGTCATCAAGGATTAGTGGATTATCTTCGTTGTTAGAGAATGGCTTAATGTTACCCAAAGTCGCACTGCTCTCTGTCAATTCTACTAGTGTGTTATAACGTGAGACAAATCTTGGTCTCAATTTAACGCAACCTTCTAAATATGGCGGGATATCTGATTCTAGATTGTCCTTCGACCTATCCCTAAGTATTCTGAATATTGTTTCCACATCACTAAACGTCACTTGGTTATTATACATATTGTCCTCACAGAGCGTTATATCAAGAACTGGTAGGTCCAATAGAATCTCTTTAGTTCCAAACCTGATTTTGTTGTAATATGTTTCAAAAAACTGACGGATTGTAGCCATCAAGTCTGCACATTTCGCATTTAACATATCTGGATTCTTGCATATTATAGGATATGATGAATCTGTGCAGTTGTCTTTTTCAATATTTGCTTCGTCGATTTCCTTTGGCTCTTCCTTGTAATCAAATAGTAAGAAAGTGTCATCCTCATAATGAATGAGAATCTTAGACGGCGTTTCCCTTAAAAGGATCTTAGCTGCGTCGCGTATTTCTTTCTCATCGTACATATTTACTCTGATATCATCATCACTAGAATCAATTGTACTATTCTGATCGTTATTCTGTTCATATTCAAGAAGATCCTCGTCATTCGCATCATTAAGGGCAACGCGTACGTTATCAACAACAATGTCAGTGTTTGGCATATTGATCTGGGCAGTCTATGGAACTTGGCTACCTGTGAGTGTGCTTCTTATGTCTCTGTCTTAGACCATTCATTGTTTTCAAGTGCCTTTTAGAACCTTTGATTTTGGTGTTTCACGCGAATTGCGCCGAACATTTCCATAAAACAGTGATTTGTAGTCTCAGGTTGTCTATGTGAGCCAAGAACATGTCTCATTCAAGTGAACCTTTTATGTCCCCTTACTTTATATGTTGATCTAACTCAAGAGATATAGTTCCAATACCCCTTGAAACAAAAAGACTATCCTTCCTTGTTTGTGTTAATATGGGAACCAAATTCGATTCCCTCAGCGGCTCCACGAAGAGAAAACCGCAGGGGCCACTCCATAAGAACGGTAATTATTATGCTATAAAGACACACTTACTAAATATTTAAAGCATTTATTCAATTAACTGACATGAAATCGCGCATACAATAATAAGTTTCGAACTATCAGATCTCTATCATAGTCACATTGATAACCGTGCCAATTTGAAAAGAAAAAAATTTAGAAAGGGGAACGACAACTTTAGAGATACCTTCAGATTAGCTGTTACACATAATAGTCTACTAGATGAAGACGATCAAGCGGATGACTTTAATGAAAATGATTATAGTAGAAATAGCCTTTTCACTACCAAGTCCAATTGTTCAGAAAACCTCTCCATAGATTACGACGATACTCAAATCGACGAGGGTCTCCAAAATCAAATAATATACGAGCCTTACAAGAATCTAAATCCACGCAAGAAGAAATGTTTGGTTATAAAAAAGAGGAATGAAAACCCATTCCCAAGACAACATACTGCAGAATATGTACCCGTCACTGTTTTGCCAGAATCATTCCAGACTATCTTTAAATTTTCCAACTTCAACAAAATGCAATCTGAAGCATTCAGACATATATATGAAAATGACGAAAACTGTGTGATATCCTCACCGACTGGATCAGGTAAAACAGTTTTATTTGAATTAGCAATTTTAAATTTAATCAAGACGTCACATATGAAAATAGGCAACACCAAGATTCTATATATGGCGCCAACAAAATCACTATGCTATGAGATTTACAATAAATGGAATGAAAAACTTCCCAATATATCAGTTGGAGTATTAACTAGCGACACATCACTTTTGGAAACAGATAAAGTTAAAAGGTCCAATATTATTATTACTACCCCAGAAAAATGGGATCTCCTGACAAGGAAATGGAAAGATTATAGTCGTTTATTTGAATTGGTAAAACTTGTGCTAGTTGATGAGATACACATCCTGGGTGAGAGAAGAGGTGCAACCTTAGAAGTTGTCTTGTCAAGGATGAATACAATGTGCAAAGGTATCCGTATTATTGCTGTTAGTGCAACAATACCAAACATAGAGGACATTTCTGTATGGTTAAAATCAAATAGAGATCAAAACAAAAAGGCCGCAGCGACTGTACTCAAATTCGACAATAGTTACAGACAAGTAGAGTTGGAACAGCATGTTTACGGCTATTCGTTTAATTGTAAGAACGATTTCCAGCGCGATTCACTCTACAACTCTAAATTAATCGAAATTTTAAATAACCACAGTAAGAATCGTCCTGTTCTCATTTTTTGCCCGACCAGAGCATCGACTATATCGACTGCAAAGTACTTGAGTAATAATTTTGAGCATTTATACAACAACAACGATGCTGTTATATTGAGTGATCGGGGACTTTCAGAGTGTGTGAAAAGTGGTATAGCATTCCACAATGCTGGACTATCTTTACAAGATCGTACATTGATAGAAAAGGCTTTTATAGATGGCAGTATAAGGGTTCTTTGCTCCACATCAACACTGGCCGTTGGTGTAAATCTTCCAGCATATCTGGTCATTATTAAAGGAACAAAAATCTGGAGTTTAGCAGAAACAAAAGAATATTCAGATTTGGATATTTTGCAGATGATTGGAAGAGCTGGCCGTCCACAATTTGAAAAGGAAGGATGCTCTGTTATTATAACCGATTCTTCAATGAAATCAAAATATGAAAATCTGATAAGTGGAAAGGATATTCTAGAAAGCACTTTGCATCTTGATCTAATGGAGCATTTATGCTCAGAAATATCCTTAGGCACAATAACGTCAACAGAAAGTGCCATTGAATGGCTATACAATACTTTTTTTTATGTGAGATTTTTGCAACACCCATCAGCATACCACCAGCTAAATAGATTTATGGAAGGAGGTACCGATGTCGAATTACAACTAAAGAGATTTTGCCAACATTTATTGAACAAGTTGTATAAAGATCAATTAATCCAAGAAACAGAAAATTTACTTAGCTGTACTTCATATGGCCAAGCTATGGTAAGACATTACATTTTGTATGAAACAATAAAGAATTTTATCTATTGTTCAAACAAATTGTCCCTTCAGGATATATTAAATTTGTTAGTCAAGTCTGAAGAATTTAATGAATTAAGAATTAGACAAAATGAGAAAAAACTATTTAAGGAAATAAACATATCGCCGCTCATAAAGTTTCCTTTCCTAACAAACAAGAAGCAAAGTCAGATAATAGATAAAACACCTCAAAAAGCTTCATTACTGATCCAATACGAACTAGGAGGATTAGAGTTCCCATCCTACGATGGGGCTTACAAACTGCATCAGATGTTAACACAGGATAAGCTTCGCACGTTTAAACACTGTTACCGTATCTTGAAATGCATGGTAGACTGTTTCATTGAGAAAAAAGATGGAGTTTCTTTAAACAACGCATTGTTTTTACTAAGATCTATTAACGGAAACGGTTGGGAAGATTCTACAATGACTTTGAGACAGCTGAAATCCATAGGCTTAGTCTCTGTTAGGAAATTAGTAAGGCACGGAGTCCTAAGTTTAGACGATCTATCCAAATTGCCAGTCCAATCCATCGAATACTACCTAGGCTTAAATGTTGGGGCAGGAATTAAGTTACAGAATGACTTGGCTCTTCTTCCAATTTTAAATATTCGTAGTAAACTCGAAAATTGTTGTTTCAAAGAAGATGGAATAAGCATAACATTTAAAATTGAAGTGAGTGCTGATTCCAAGACGTCAATATGGCATGGTAAGCATTTGTCACTCGACATTGAGATATATAAACTCTCGGGAAGCCTACTTGATTTCAGACGAATCCAACTGTTTCAGTTACAATCTCCACGGAGTTTTAGAATCTGTACAACGATTGATTCTATTAATGATGATATAGAATTCGCAATTAATTGCCAAGAAGTAGTCGGGATAGGTAAAAAGATATTCTTCTTGACAAAAGATTTACCAGACAATTACTACAAAAGACTAACTTTAGAAAAGAAATTCGCAACTCTTGAAAATTGTCTCATTGAACCTACCAGTGAAGCAGATGACGAGAATAGAACTAAGGCTTTGTTGAGCTCTGACGACAGTTTGTTCCAGTATCTAGATAAAGACAAGAAAACATGCCCAACAGAAAACGAAAATAGAGAGGTAAATCAGGCTTGCAAAAGAAAACTCCTACCTAATGGGAATTATGAATGCAATCATAGCTGTAAGGATAAAAGAAAGTGCCGACACCTGTGCTGCAAAGAGGGAATTCCTGGAAATATGATTAAGATAAAAAAAGCTACAAACAACACAGATGCACATATTACTAGCCTTTCGAGTCCTTATACGAGAACAGAGCTCTCTAGTAAATATATACACAAAGAGAGCGGTGTAAACGAAAGACGTGAACAGGAGCCGTTACCTAGGTTGTTCGTCAGCAACGAGTCCGAATCTCTCGAATATAGTTCAGATGAATCATATATGGTCAGTAAGCCAACTAACCTTAGTGTACAGTATGAAAAAGATAATGATACATTACCTCAGGCAATCATTGAGGATATATCGATTATCTCAAGTCAAATGGATGAAGATAATGATAATGAGCATATCGTACTCGAGAGGAATATAAAAAGTTCTAACGTAACAACCTCTTTTGAATCCAGCAGCGATAGTGAAGAGCTCAGCTTCCTTGGATCAAATGTCGATCTGGATTAGCCTATCAATGCAAAACATATATACATGTATACATATATATAAAGCTTTTACTACAGTTTGCTATTGAATGTTTGCGCATCTCGTAAATTATGACTGATTTTTGTTGCGGCGCCTGTGAGAAACCTGTGATTTCAAAAATCTAATTGAAGCGAAGATTGGCAGCTTTTCCAACTTCACATAGAGACGTTTTGTATAATAGGGAAGACAGAATAGAGGGTAATCAAGGAGCACAGACATATACAAAACGAAGCGAAGTGTAAGTCAAGGCATTTCAGCGTGAATACACTGCATATATCCAGTATTAAATTTCTTTACTGAATTAACCTACAAGAGTTGACTTCTGTTTAGGAAAATCGATTATGTCCGCAATGTCTCACAGTGATACAGAGACTGAAGTAGTATCAAGAAACCTTTGCGGTATTGTTGATATTGGATCTAATGGTATTAGGTTTAGCATATCTTCCAAGGCTACTCATCATGCCAGAATCATGCCCTGTGTCTTTAAAGATAGAATAGGGATATCGTTGTATGACATCCAGTACTCACAAGATTCTTATCACAAGATTCCAATACCAAAGGATATTATTATGGAACTTTGTTCTGCCATGAAAAGATTTAAATTGATTTGTGAAGATTTCGGGGTATCTGGAAATAGCGTTAGAGTCATCGCTACTGAAGCCATTAGGGACGCCTTGAATAAAGATGAATTTATTGACGCCGTCTTTGAAAGTACAGGATGGAATATCGAATTGTTATCAAAGATCCAAGAGGGTCAATTGGGTGTCTATGGGGTTGTCTCGTCTTTTAACACTGTCAGCGGTTTATATGTCGATTTAGGTGGGGGTAACGTTCAAGTGTCTTGGATCAAATGCGAGAAAGGTGTAATATCACAATCATCCACACCTATAACAGTACCATATGGAGCAAGTGCATTAACAAGAAGATTGAAAGTTGAAGATAAAAAAGATCTTTACTTTGAAATCAAAAAGAGTTGTAAGGATTTGATGGAACAATTCGATAA
>PPOD03000303.1:160038-173407 GCA_003708425.3 Jamesozyma rosinii
TACACCTATAACAGTACCATATGGAGCAAGTGCATTAACAAGAAGATTGAAAGTTGAAGATAAAAAAGATCTTTACTTTGAAATCAAAAAGAGTTGTAAGGATTTGATGGAACAAATCAACATTCCTGATGAATTAATAAAAGAGGCTGAAGCACAGGGTGGGTTTAATCTATGGACCAGGGGAGGCGGCCTGAGGGGTATGGCGCATTTATTGTTATCCCAATATAAAGAATACCCAATCCAAACAATTATCAATGGTCTCGCCTATTCATTTGACGAATTCTCAGCAATGTGTGATTATTTGTTTTTAAAAAATAAGCTTCCCACTAAAAAAGATGTCAAGATATTCAAGCTTTCAGAAAAGAGAACCCAGCAGTTACCAGCTGTAGGCCTATTTATGTCAGCTTTTTTTGAGACATTGCCAAAGATGAGAACAATTCATTTTAGTGAGGGTGGGGTAAGAGAAGGTACGTTGTATTCTATTTTATCAACAGAAATTCGCGCTCAAGATCCTTTAGTAATAGCATCAAGGCCATATGCGCCGTTATTGACTGATAAGTACTTGTCTCTGTTGATGACTGCGCTACCTGAATGCAGTGATATTCCAGAAATTATATACACAAGAATAGCACCCTCATTGTGCAATCTAGCATTTGTCCATGCTTCATACCCAAAAGAATTACAACCAACTGCAGCACTTTATGTAGCTATTAGAGGTATTATAGCAGGGTGCCATGGATTGTCACATAGAACAAGGGCATTGATCGGAATCGCACTGTGCAACAGATGGGGTGGAAATATTCCAGAAACCGAGGAGAAATATATGCAGGCACTGGAATCGATTGTATTACGCGAGGGCACAAAGTTACAAGCTAAAAGAATTCTATGGTGGACCAAATACATCGGCACAATTATGTATGTCATTTGTGGTGTTCACCCTGGTGGGAATATCCGAGACGGTGTGTTTGATTTCAATATCTCGAAAAAGGATAACGAGATACTGTCAATAGATGGGCTGCAGATACAAGATGATATAACATATCCAGATAACAATAGACGCAGTGGTACTACTATACGGAAACAGCAAGGAAACAGCAATACATATACTCAAGAGCGTGAGCGTGAGTTTGAAGTTATGGTGCGGATAAGCAAAGATGACCTGAAAACCAGTGCTAGTGTAAGGGCGAGAATCATAACGCTACAGAAGAAAGTACGAAAACTCTCTAGAGGTAGTGTCGAGAAGGTCAAAATTGGAGTACAATTCTATGAAGATACTCCCCCAAACGAGTAAGTATCACATGATATAAATGCATATACATAAAAAAAACACAGATTTTTTCAAAAAATTCATAAATGACATTAAGGATTATTTACCAATTTACATATAATTAGAGTAAAAAACCACTTTTAGATATTTTTAAGCTTTTTATCAGATTTACTCTAAGTAGTTACACTTAAGCACCAATGACACCAACGGACTTACCAGCAGCTAATCTCTTTTGAGCTAGAGCGGCAATGACAGCGGCACCTGCACCAGAACCATCTTCAGCAGCAACTAAAGTGATTGGGTAGGTCTTTGGGTCAGCTGGGGTCCAGCCGTAGATGGCTCTTAGACCTTCAGCGGCTTGGTCCTTGAAACCTGGGTATCTGTTGAAAACGGAACCGTCACAGGCGATCTTACCGGTTTCGTAACCTCTCTTTTGACAGATGGCGGCGACACCAGTGACACATAATCTGGCAGCTCTGTTACCGATCAATTCACAGATTCTTCTGATCAATTTACGTTCAGCTGGGGTGGTGTTGATACCTAATTCCTTTTGTAGGATTTCATCTGTGTCTTCCAAGTTTTCGAATGGATCGTCTTCAATTCTGGATGGGTAGGAGGTGTCCATGACGTATGGCTTTTGTAGCTTGGAGATGTCTTGGCCCTTTAAGATTAAGCCCTTGGAGTGGACATCTAGGATGGCAAGTCTTAGTAATTCACCTAAGTAGTAACCAGAAGACATCTTTTCGAAAGCTTGTTGGTTTGGTCTTGGAGATTCTTCGTCGATTTGAAGATCGTACTTGTTTCTTGGTAGGACCTTGTGTTCGTTGTCGAAAGAACCGTATTCACAGTTGATGGCCATTGGGGAAGAGGCTGGAATGTCGTCAGCTAATCTACCTTCTAACTTACCAATGTCACTGACTTGTTCGTAGTAGGCACCGTTAACACCGGTACCGAAGATAACACCCATCTTGGTGTCTGGTTCAGTGTATAGGGAAGCGACTAGAGTACCAGTGGTATCGTTAATTAAAGCGACAACATGGATTGGGATGTTTCTCTTTTCGATTTCAGCTTGTAGTAATGGAACAACGTTGTGACCTTCGACGTTTGGAATGTCGAAACCCTTAGTCCAGGTTTGTAGGACACCTTCGTTGATCTTGTCTTGGGAGGCTGGGAAAGAGAAGGTGAAACCTAATGGAATTGGTTCAGAAACACCGTTTGGAAATTCTTCGTCGATGAAGGACTTCAAGGATTCAGCAATGAAGATGAATAGATCGTCACGGTTTTGGGTGGTTCTCATTTCATCTGGTAGCTTGTACTTGGATTGAGTGGTGTCGAAAGTGTGGTCACCACCTAGCTTGACTAGGACAACTCTCAAGTTGGTACCACCTAAGTCAATAGCTAAGAAATCACCAGATTCCTTACCAGTTGGGAATTCCATGACCCAACCTGGAATCATTGGAATGTTACCACCCTTCTTGGATAGACCCTTGTCTAATTCAGAAATGAAAGTCTTGGTAATAGCTTGTAAAGTTTCAGCAGAAACGTTGAATTGTTCTTCAAGAGTGTGAATCTCGTTTAGTAATTCTTGTGGGACGTCAGCCATGGAGCCCTTTCTGGCTTGTGGTTTCTTTGGACCTAGATGAACCATTGTTAATGTGAATTAGTAATTGGGTGGAGGTGTTGGACTGTTAAGATAGATTGAATTCTACTTGGTTATTTTATAATACTAAAAAGAATGATACAAGAGAGAAAGAGAAAGACGAGAATTGAAATTGAAAACAGGTTCTTGGATAAGAAAGGGTCTAATATTTATACAAAAGTTTTTTCGACCAGTTCGAAGAAGTTGGCATTTGCAAGTGCGCCTTAAGGAACCCTTGTCGGAACACGCCGGAGGGCACGATCACGTCGAATGGAGCCAGATAAAAAGCAAAAGTAAACGTGAAGCACAAACAAAACAACCAGACTCTGCCAATTCTTAAGAGAGGCAGAGAATCGGTGCAGCTGCCTGGAATTGAAAGTGGGGGGAAAACCTTTCCAGGGAATTGTTGTGCTTGACACTCCCAGACTTGGACAACAAAAAATAGGAAGCTACGCCAAAACACAAAGTATACCAAAAAAGGAACAAGCACCGATTATGTCTCTGTACAATTAGGGTTTCTGCCCTGCTGAACTCAGCACCGGCTGCTGCGCGCGGCTCGTGGCTCGTGGGCCGCGATCCTCCGTGTTGCTTTTTGCTTCGTTTCTTTTTGTAGCCCGGAACATTTTTCCTCGAGGATACTGTGCGAGCCCGTGGAACCACGGAACTCGCGCTCGGCGTTTTGCTGGCTCGTTCCCGGGCACTTTCCTTTTTTTCTTTCTTTTTTCTTCATTTATTGAAAGTGGGGTACGCGGTGTGTGCCTGGTTGCGGAAGAGGGGGCGTGACCCATCCGCACGATTACCCCGTGGGGAATTCCCTTTACCCCGTTCGGGAAGCGACGCCCGTGCCACAAACAGCGGCTACGGGTGGGTAACGGTGCCCCCCAGAAATCAAAATGAGGGGTGCGCTGTATCCTGGGTATTGGGTATTGGGTATTGTGTATTGGATCTTGCAGGCTTCCAGCTGCTTCCCCACCATTCCATTTGAGTGGCAGCACCGGTTCCGGCAGGGCCGTCGTTCCTCACAGACACAGCTATACGTATTGCTTTTTGTTGCCCCATTAATGCACCTCACTTTTAATTGCACATAGTGCAGGTGCATATATCCCGAAGAAACAACAACAACAACAACAACAACAACAACAACAACAACAACAACAACAACAACAACAACAACAAACACTATTTATTTATCTTGTCTATACATCCTACGTAGAAAGAAATAGGCAGCCCCACAATATATAAAACTTAGTTTATGCACAGACGTGCCGGTATAGGCAATGCCGCCGTACATTCGTCTGTTGACAGGTAGCCGAACAAAAACAAATAATTTACAACACTTAGCTACAAGAGTCCACCGGGGTACCATACACGTAGATATATCCAAACTTGACCAGAGATGAGGGTATAAAGCCGTGGTCCTGGTCATAATGCTCAATCAAATCAAATACCGATCTGAACGGAGATAGGCGTTGGCACGAATCCTCTTTACAGTGTTTGGCATTCCAGTTCGGTGTTTCGGTGATCTTATTTGTCATTGAAATATCGTAGTTGTCAAAACACATGTCTGCTGCCTTATTAACACTCCCATTCTCCTGGAACTCCAGTATGGTGGTTATATCAGATACTTCGCTCTTCTTGGGTTCACCTTGTTTATTCTTAAAATCACTCAATGGAGATGGAAACGTATTAGCGAAGTTGTTCCCACCGACGTTGCTCCAGTCATTTGCTTCATCCACCCCTGAAGTGGCAAATTCCCACACTTCTTCATCGTCATTTGCCTCCTCTTTTACTCTACTGACAAGATGGTTCTCTAATAAATGGTTTATCAAATCCCCAGGAGGGTCTATTATCATATTACAATCCTCATATGGACAATGCTCCGCCTTGTTGTGATTTGCGCTGTCCAATTTAAGAGATGACAAATCTATGCCGGCGTCATTCATTAGGTCTGCATAGGCTTCTTCTAAACCTCCACTCGTCTCTGAACTTACATTTGTTCTTGGGTCTGACCCCTGTTTTGTGCGCGTTACCTTTAAACTTGAGATTTCTGGTTTAGAGTTCTCTTCTTTAATGTCAATTTGATTTACAGCACCTACGCTAGAACAGTCAGTAGCGACCGTTGAAATGTCTGGGGTAGCAAGTGCCAGAGGAAACACATCAGGAACATATGTACGACTAGATCCATCTAGATTTATCTCTGCGCTTGCGGCTATACTAGAGTTCAAAGACTTTGTAATATCCCCAATGGATTTTAAAGCCTGTTTTTGTAATTTATCCTGTTGTTTCTTCGCCCTTCTTTCATGCGTGCCTAAATGACGTTTCAACTGCTGGTTGGTGACAAATCCCCTACCGCATAGATAACACTTGAGTGGTTTTACTTGTGCGTGTGTCCACTTATGAACCCGCAAATGGCATGGTCTCATGAACCGTTTACCACAGCCGGGCTCATCACAAACATACGGCCTTTCATTTGTATGCGACAATCTGTGCTGTTGTAATAAGCAAGGTCTGTCATATTCCTTGCCACAATTTTCAAATGTACATATATATCTCCTGCCATTTCTGCTCTTGTTTATCGTTTTTTCAGCCATGATTTAAGCTATCCTTTTTATTCTTGCTACGCTTTTTCTAAATTTATTTCCCTTGTCACAGATGATACGTTCGTATCTCTCTTCACACAATATACACGAAACAATAGTATCCTCGATTCGATGTAGAACAACTGTACCACGAATGGGATTTATACTGCCCTTTCTTCTTCTTGAACCAGGCTTCTTACTTGTAGATCTATATATATCTTTAGCAAGTTCTACTTTCTTTTTACTTTTCGCCCTTTTCTTATAGTCGGCGGAACGGTGTGATCTTTAAATAAGCATGCAAAATAAGACCGCTGCAAAATAATATGACCAATAGCACAAAACAATGAATCTACAGGTGCTTACCAGAAGGATTGATATTGTATTCGGATACATAAGATATAGCACATGCTTCTTTCTATACGTGTTCTTCTTTCTATATTCAAGGGAAACTATAAATTCTGATATTGAAGGGAAGAATTTTACAACTGTTGCAAATAGGAGAGAATACAAAATGTCTGGCCCATATTTATTTTTTTAGAAACGAAGCATCAACCTTATTAATGTGTTAGTTACAGAACTTTTTAAAAAGTGCAACGCTACTGACTCCGGAATATTATTCAAGAAGATAGTGTATACTGCCGTTAACTAATATTACATATTAATGGAAAAAAATATAAGTAAAGCACGCAGTATTGAAGTTTATAGTAAATACAATTGGGTATGCTTTTAGGGTTAAATACGAGAAGTATGGCAACAAGTAGAATATATATTGATATTGTGATATCCTACGATAGCACAAATACAAACTTTGATAATACATTTAATTGTTGACGGAAAGAAACAACGGAGAATTGTTGAGGTTGAGACATCGTATATTCAGTTAAAAGAATTAAAGATGATTGGTTCCTTCTTCTATATAATATATTATAACACCATATAGAAGAAGTAGCTAATTATATATTAAGATGAATAAGACGTTCCTTTATATATGTTTGGGACACTTGACCATTAGTCATCGGCTCGATCTAGATTGGAACTATATCGGCTTAGGTTTACCTATTATTCTGTTGAGTTTAAAAATGCAAGGTAACATGCTAGTGCGACACACATCAGCACTTAACTGTACCGGCTCATAAGATCCATCCATTCATAATCCCTCATGTTCTGGACCATGTTGGCTTACTGCCGTTGCTTAGATAATATATCACCAACACATATTAAAAACTACTACTGATCCTTCTATATCATCATTCTTTCTCAGCATTATACATGGGTCTTCAGAACGTCTACCATACCCTCAAACATTGAATGGGAAATCAAAGACAGTTGGATATGTTACGTGATACCTCAGTATTATATCCTTTTTTTATCTTTCTTATTTTAAATGAGAATCATTCAATATATGAGTACAACCTTCATACTCTAGTGTGCCTGTCTAGTTTTTTTCTTTGTAATCTAAACCAGAATTTAAATCATTATCGAACTTTGTGATTTCATTTTCGACAGATATTGGCATTTTTACATTGAAATAGTATTCCAATAATTATCAAAAGCTTGGGTCCGTATTGGTGAAAGATGAGAAATACATTTTGAATTGTGAAGACTCTATATAATTCTAGTAAAAACAAAGTAGCATTGCTCACTATCCACCCAAACAGATGCGCCTCCAAACCTATACCACTGTTTCTCGATTATCTTAACTATCGTTTTCTCACCGTCTTATATATCTTGGACTTCCTTTACCAACCAGGACCCAGATCCTTTTAGCTCTTTTCTGATTTGGTAGAAATCGTCAGAAAGAATTTTTAGCCATTCCGAGTGTTCAATAGTTCCATTATAAACCAAGTCTTTGCGATTAATCAAGGTTCCATAATCCTGAGGAAATTCTTTTTCGAAGTTTCGATAATCAAAAGGGTCCTTTTCCTCTTCGTTGTCATCGATATTTTTCTTTCTTGTCAGGTGTTTTTCTAAATCCAAATTTGACAGATATCCAATCACATTATTGGTGATGTAGTTGCCTTTCAGTATATTTTCAGTTAAGGAAGACTTTTCTGATGCTGAAAATCTAAGGAGAGGTGAAATATCCACATTCAGTAGGTCCTTTTTGCGTTCGATGTCCCCATATCGATAGGTGTTGTAATAATATTTCTGCTGTATTATCTGCTTTCCTTGGCCATGAAACTGGTAAACAAGTAATGATATGATAATAATAAAGAAGAATTTGGTGGCAAATCTACTTGAATGGACTCTCCGAAGACTGTGAGTAACACGTGCCGTTTTATGCTTGTAGAATTGTGCAAATGCTACTGATAATGAGGATTTAGGGTTGTCAGCCGACTTCTACAGGGGTTCATTAAGGCTATCCATCTCGTGTAACTCTATATCGGAGTTTGGAGTTAGTATTCGTTATTCATTAATATCGACTCATATATGTTCATATCACACCGTGATTTACAAGAAACAAGCTTGGATGTTTCCCATTCATCATATATTTATTATTGGAAGTTTAGGAACCGGGGGAGCGCTGTTTGTTGGCCTGGCCAATTTTTCACTTTTCTTGGTCTAATTATTCAAGCAGTGCGAAAAGCTTTAGTGCTTGCATCCAGTACACATCTTTTCCAAAGAGGCTACAAAAATACTATGCAACTGCACTGTTCGACCAATGGATCTCTATGTCTTGGTAATAGACTGGCTATATCTCTGAAAATCAGTTTCTAATATATGTCTGCAAGTATACATTTCGCCATCAGTTCAGCAACAACTCAACGATCAATCCTTCATATGGTAGAGGGTGTTATTGAATAGTGATAATTGCAGTATAAGCACCTTCAAACACAAAGAGTATAGGCTTTAGTGACTCTTATTCTTTGAACGAGAGGCCTAAACCGTTTCAACCCTGAAAATACACGGGTTTAGGTATGGCTGTCCCACTTTTTATTTTTCCGATATTTTTGTTTACAGTTTTTGTCATATTACGGAAGGTGGAAGTGGAAGTAATTGTGATGTAGATTCGGACAATCCATTTGAAAAAACAAATCCAATTTCCGGCCTTCCGGTTTTTCTCTTCCGGACGTAAAACCCTGAAAATTTTGAACTATACGTTAAAACTGACGCAGGAGTTGTTGGAAAATATTTACAAAGATAGCTTTTCCTTAACAGATTATTGTATTATGTAGTTTTATAAATAACAATATTTCTCTTTTATTCACCAGCATTTCAAAAATGGGATAAATGGGGAGATCATGATGCTGAGAACAATGAACATGGACAATCCCATTTCACTTCAACATATATTATTTTAGAGAAGTCGTACTTCATTCTAATTAAAATCTGTGACAAGACTCTCACATAAAATATCGAGTTTTCTGAGCAGATATATTTGATAGTCTTAATGTCGACGTACTCAACGTTCAGACTCCCAAATGAAGAAAACGAATGGCATCTGCCTTTCACAATTTACTGTATATTGGTAACCGTGATACATCAGAAGGCGTACACAGCAATCTCCATTAGAAGTTTTTTTAGGCCGACCCAAGTATTTCTTCTCATCATGAAGTTCGTACTGTTTTAGATCTGATGCAATGTAAACTATACTACAAGATATTGCTCTTCTCTATGGCATGGATAAGGCACTACTCCGGTGATTTCTATTATAGTAGTCTTGAAGAAAAAGTATAAGAAAACACCTCAATATAACGGACAAGATACATTGCTTACTTCGACGACTGGTGATGCGGAATATACGCTAATTAGCGGGTGGGTTTTGATGACAGAATTGCTTGATAATATGCTACCAATATCCGGAATTATCTATCAATTAAATTAGAATTTCTATCTACCCTCATATAGTATGAAATACCGACAAGTAACATTTGCACACATTGAAAGCGTAACGATAGTGAAACAAGAAAGATGCTATAGCTGCAAAATTCCGAGATCCAACTTACTTTTTGTATATCCACACAAGCAATGGCTTCAAGAATATAAGTTTCCCTATTACGATGCATTTGGAAATCTTTACTGGATGATACTTTATGAGCGGTATTGACAAGCTACTTGATTTTACTCACACTCTCGAAGATTACCATTCCTTCGCTTAATTTGCGTTGAATATAGTAATGCCAAAGACTAGTATGCTTAAAACGATCATGACTATACATAATAATGTGACATGGAACATCTACAACAGAGAGTACATGCTCCCCACATCCAGCATCAACGGGTATTTCCTTATTCCCCAGCAAACTGACTTTAACACTGCTCAATTTGCCATAATGCGTTTAGTTTAGGCTAAGAAAATTAAATTTACTATGCTCGAGCTCATTTGGTGGCTACGCAATGGTGCGCTTTGCCAACTGTGTGATACAACCCTATCTATGGTACAGAATATTTGCGAGAACAGTCCGGGATGTCTGCATATGCTCCAGCGTTGTCCGGAGAACAAATCTGAAAAAAACATTAATGACACAAAGGCGGGTAATAAATAATAATGAAGAATACATCAGACGTCTACCACTGGCACTTGCTACTAACCATATAGAATACGAGATAACCCAGATACAAAATATACCACAATTTGAGCCCCCATATGTCATAAAAAGAAGTAGTTTTTCCATGAAATTTCGACACATTGTCGTGCAAAATACTACTGATGTTTGCATTCTAAATAGAGCAATACTGGAGATCATTGGCACTCAAATACTAAACTTAGTATGGTATATATAGGCCCATAGCCATGGATAAATTCGTGCGAAAGTCGATATTTTTCAAAACTATACAATCTAGACAGAATACCAATACTCCTGCAATTTAAAATCAATATTACCGGCTGAATTTGGAAATGTACGGCACGAATTAGGCTGTAATATATCATGAATGTCTTAACAGACAGAAATATTTCTGTAGGCGAGGATCGGATATGCAGGCTATGCTTTTCAAAATTTACGAGCTTATTATCTGCCAACGTGACAAAAGCAGAATTGTTTTTATTAAAAAATATTCACTTCAAAAAATAAGTTGTAAGCTTGATTATAATGAGATGGACCAGTATACTCGGTTCGTTCTTGAATATAAGCACGAATGTTGTTGGTAATTTAGCTAAAACAATATATACATCAATTAGATAAATAAGTTAGATTAAAAACACAGGGATAGATAGAAATATTCAAACTAGATATTGAAGAAATGTTTGTTGGATTTTTTCCGATGTTACCAATGGTCCTATCTTGACAATGCCCTTGAGCTGCAAAACTAGCTTTCACAATGATATCCTTCTTGATTGTAAGAACCCAGTAAATTACAAATACTCGCTTTCTGAGAGCTAAATTTTTGTTGCTAATTCCTAATGACTGTAAGCAGTGTATTTAAAATAATAACTAATTTTAGTAGAATCCTTTTACTATATTCCAATATAACGGTTATGGGATTTAATGGAGTAATTAGCAAAGTGTCAACCTTTTGTTGTATTACATGACACCTCTCCCTAAAATATTACTACCGTCATTTCCTCATTGTGTGGTTTTAAAAAATGGTCGAACTCAACGTGGTTTTATTAAAAAATCGTAACAATATACTCCCAAATTCAACAATAAGGTCGATCATTTGTGTCTACAATACGCGAGCATTTAAATAACTCGATAATAAAAATATACAATAGTCCCTCAGATGACTAAGTTGAAGAGACCAACCTAATTTGGACATTGCCTGATGATCACAGTCGATTATAACGTCCCCAATTCAAATATTCGAGTCTGCGCTAGCCTCTTTAGGAAATGGTACCGTAATTTATGGGTGATATTCAAAAACCGTAACCGCTAAAAATATGGTCAGCTAATGAAAATATTATTCAATATTTGCCTGGTTCTTCTTCATGACACAAAATAGTGGAATTTGACCAATTCCAGCATCCAATGGCAAAATAATTACGTTATGACCAGTATATTGAGATAGTCTGAACTTAAAATATACCATCTATGTTGCTAGATGCTTGCTTATGACATTATTTCCGCAACTATTTTATCCTATTCCAGAGCTTAACATATATATCGCATGCGAAGGTGAACTGAGATATATTATTTCACTTTTAAAATGTTCTCCTGGTTGATTTGACTATTCAAAATTCCAGTCTCTGTTGCATATTATTAGTTCAAATCATCTACGCGTTCAACCGGTACGAATACCAGTGCTTTATTTGGAACTGACGCTGTTTTGACAACAAAAGAGAATCACAAAACACTGTTGAAAAATATTTGAACTTGCTAAATTTTAGTTGGAACAAATCAATATTAAAACAAGTTTGAAGAACAGGAGAATGCGCCATAAACTTTTGGTGGAGGAATATACCCATCTACTAAATGTCTGATATCATTTTCTTCATTTGCTCTGTGAGCATATTCGACAGTTCTATTTTTGAAACCTAGATCTGAAACCAGTAATCGGTCCCTAATACAAAAAGAGTCTAGGAATTCAAGCAAACTGTGCTTTCAGAACTCCATCCTGCCACCATTGTGAACTACACTAACTTTGAAATAGTCTTTGGTAATAACTAAGCTTTACATCTGAGTGGTTGAACTTCTGATTGTAACGATAGCAGCTTCACCTTTAAATTCTATGAGAGTAACCAAATATACCAATCGGTAGCTATGACACGCCTGTATGTTGCGAGTATCTAATTTATTGGATTCACCTAATGCTTTCACATATGGTATCAATATCACTCTCAATTATACTCTTGGTCCATCGAACATACAACCTGTGCATAAAGCATAGTTGCAGGTATTCATATACTTGTGCTATTAGTAGTTCTTATTAAACATCCATTAATCGTCTTTGTTAATTGATTGAAATAATGAATTGCTTACCACAAATGTACGTGCAATAATCTTGGTTTCGACCGTAATATTACAACCACAAGTCAAGAACAATAGGATATTGATTTGACCCTGTAGCTTTTCGAAAAATAGAAGACTGCAAAATTTTCATGGCTATGACATATTATACCCGAGGTCCGTGCTCTTTATGGAATGCAACACCTTGTAGTAAGATAACCCTACTACAATGCCGCAAGGACAAAGTTCTATCCTTTTCTAGTATTCAAGAGATAAACAACGCAGGGGATATTTTTCTCAAGGATTTACCTGCATGTTCTGTTATCACGCCACGAGGTTGTACGGATAAACCTGAGGACGACCGAAAAAATATTCAAATATCGTACCTTGTGGTTAGCAACGTATCCGAGAAAATGTAACATCGAATATGCACTAAGATATAATGGCTGTATTGGAGATTCTGTGAATTGCTACAGTCGAGGGTAGGCATAATTTGTACGATGTATTCACTGTTGCTGTTAGACTAAACAAATACAGAAATATATATGCGCTGTTCCGAGTATCTTTTTAAAATTGTTCTCGGCGACGACTCATTTGATTGAAAACTTTCTTCTCTACTTTCTAAGCCCCTTTTTACATTCCCGGGTTATGCATACGTTACGTGATTAAAACTTTTTCGAAGCTCTTTTTGATCGACTTCTATCAGAATTATGCTATAATTCGCTTCATCCCACTAGGTCATTCTACTTCAATCACATGTTTTTGCCATACTGATTGGCCACCTACTTACCGAAATATATTATTTAATGAACCAGAAACTAAAACATAGTGATGGTTGGCAAAATGTCTTTCTTCCATTGAAGAGATTAGTGTAGAATATCTGGACAACCGAAATGTTTCCTAATCAGAAACCCAAAAGAGCTATCTGATTCTTTTGTACATCATAAGCAAGTAATTAAGCTTTATTTGTTGAATGAATTGTTGATAGATTGTAATATGATAATGTATATTTTAAGATAGGCCCAGACTTTCCGATTCCTCTTTCTATGCTAGCACA